>LPNX011229345.1:521884-545311 GCA_001517045.1 Pseudotsuga menziesii | reverse complement strand
GTTTACGTTGGTGTTTGTGTGCACTTGTGCTTGTGAAAATAGGTGGGGCTAAGTGCAAGCCTTGGACATGTATGGAAAAATAGATACCCATCATTCATGAATTTTAAGTCGAATAAAAATTCCATAGCATGATAGGAAATTAATAATGACATCTACTTTTCCAGTGCCAATAATCATGTTATTTTGCTCAAAGCTTGCTTTTGATTCTTTGCAGCCTTAGCACTGCTACTCTTGCATATATGATTCCCTTTGGGCTGGGTGCTGCTGTAAGGTTGGTACAACCGATTCTAAAGTCTAGCTAAAAGCAAATTCTCTAAGGATATTAACTTTCCAGTCTTAGACTCTATTTAAATTTTTCATTCTAACTTTTTGCATTGCAGTACACGAGTTTCCAATGAACTAGGAGCTGGACACCCACGTGCTGCACGGTTCTCAGTGAATGTCGCACTTTGGATGTCAGCCATGGAGGCCCTTCTGATAGGATCTGCTTTATTCTCTATTCGAAATGTCTGGGGGTATGCTTATAGCAATGAACAAGGGGTAGTTAACTACGTTTCAAGCATGATACCGCTTCTTGCATGCTCGACAGCTTTGGATGGCATCCAAGGTGTTCTGGCAGGTAGATAATCATTCCCATAGATTTTTTTTCCCTTAGGTAGAAACATTAGAGGAATTTTTAACTCAAAATGGGCCTTTTAACTTTGATTCAAATTCCATGTCATCATGTGTTAGCCAATGAAATTGCTTTAAATTTGAAATACCGTATAGGTCTTAAACACTTTTTTAATATAAATTTGGGGATAGGTATCATAAAAAAACTACTTTTTTGTTTGTATTTTTGACATATCTTCCTGTGTTTTTACTCAAATTTCGATCGGGAGAGCTCATTGGATGCGGAATTAAATTCTGCATCCAACAAGTACCCACTCGGCATACTTTTGACGGACCCTGCTACCCCAAAAACAAGAAATACCTGAAAAAATGAAATGATGACATCATCATTTTGTTTTTTCAGGTATTTCTTGTTTTTGGGGTAGCAGGGTTCGTCAAAAGTATGCCGAGTGGGTACTCATTGGATGCGGAATTTAATTCTGCATCCAACGAGCTCTCCTGATCGAAATTTGAGTAAAAATACGGGGAGATATGTCAAAAATACAATTAAAAAAGTAGTTTTTTTCTTTTCTTCCTCCAAAATTAATAAATATTATTTTATTATTTCATTTTAGGAGGCCCATTTTGAGTTGAAATTTCCTCTAATGTATAAAGGGGTATAAAAAATGTAAATGAAAAAATGGATACATGCAATATATAGGGAAAATAGGGGTTTTTTAAAATCGGCAAGGCATATTGGGAGGGGGTTAAAAAAAACGATTTTTGGAGGTATTTTCCAATATTTTTTGAAAATAGGGGTATTGTTTCATATGCCACGAACGAACGTGCTATGGCATAGTTTCACTAAGTGAAGACCCCGTGCTTGAGTCTCTTTGTAGAGCCACTATGGATCGAGTTTTGACTCCTCGTCAGTCTCATCATGTAGCAGGTTTACCACCTTTTGATCCTACTCAACCTCTTCACAAGAGGCAGAGACGTGAGAGTTGTCCTTTAGGCATGATTACTTTATCTGATACTTACATATCCCTCTGTCCCCGTCACCTAGTTTCTACACATTCCATATATGATTTTAATTTTTAGCTAAATATTTATATCTAGATTTAAAACAAAAAAATAATCTGCATATCTAAATTGAGAAAATAGAAACACACTAAATATAACATGAGATGGAGATCAGAACATACAAAAAACCATCCACACATTTTACACAAGTATTCACCTTGAAAAACCCAATGGGGAAAACCAACAATAGAGTTTGTCTTTATTATTTGACTCATGGAGAATTATTCAAAAGCTACAATAGGTGGATATATGACTCAATCCAACTCATATTACCTAAAAATATCACACCTCCTCAATCAATGATTCACTCTTACAACTTGAGGAAATCCCTTTCTCCAAAGCCATTGAGAAAACCCATTTCTCAAGTTAAATCACTCAATGTGTCTTCTAACTCTCCTTAGACTTTCTTTTATAACATTACAATACATAGATACCGTGATTCCTCTAATACCATGATCGTGATCCCTCTAATACCATGGGATCAATAACATGGGCTCAATAAAAGGACTTTATACAATAAAGTTAATGTATAGAGAGTCACTTTAGAATGGTTTTCACATACTAGACATATAGATAATGTAGAAGCACCTATGGTTGCTATAATAAAACAAGACCAAGATGATAATAACCTTGGAAAGCTTGCATCATACAATGTCTAGAAAACTAACCTAGATCTATAATGAGGGAACACAAGTTTATGAAAAAAATTGATAATTATTGATTAGAAGAACGCTTTACTTGTTAATTCTAGCATTGTGTAGGTGGTCTATAATAACGACACATTGAGGACACACATTTGATAATGAAAACCAAAACTACCAAAATAGAAACCTAAAGAATAATTATTTGCATCATACAATATACACAAGGTTGTCTTAGACATACATATTGGAAATTAGATGTAATTATTTTGATTAGTCAATTTTATGAAATTTTAAGAGTTTTGATTTGTATAAGTTATTACAATGCAAAGCTAAAGTAATATGTTTTATGTATGGGTTTGTAGACACTTGAGAGAATGTCCTAAATAGAGAGAACAACAAATACAAAGCATCAACACTTTAAGGTTTATCTTTAAATACTTTGATTTTATTGAATAATTAAAGTTGAAGAAAATTTCAATTGATCAAATAACAAAAGGAATTAAGGGAGTTCTAATTGAATAGTTCATAAGGCATACTACTTGCTAAGGTTTTGCAAATGTAGTAGTAATCTAAGTCGGTTTGGTTGTGGGAAAACACGATAGTTAAGCGTGGTTGAACCAAAGAAGCCTTGGGATGGGTGACTTCTCAAGAATCTTAATGTCTTATCCTACATACGAAGAAGCCCAAACTCTACTTTGATGTTGGAGGGTGACATACATCCTGTTTGCAAGCAAGGAATAAACTTTCTATGGAAGTGTTTGATCTACTTGTCCACCAAGGGGATATATCCCATATCCCAAGCAAAGGTAGATGGTTGCTTGTATGAGATAAGTTGAAGTGTGATCTCAAAATCAACATTTGCATATTTTGTTTGATCTTTTTGGGTTGGCACTATGAAGGGGATATATCCCAAGCAAAGGTAGATGGTTGCTCGTATGCGATAAGGTGAAGTGTGATCTCAAAATCAACATCTGCATATTGAGTTTGATCTTTTGGATTGTCACCATGTTAATATTTAAGCAAGATTGGAGTGGACACTCCATCCATCTTTACGATTCAATTGAAACTCTTGTAAGCATCAAAGGTAATAATTGTGATTTAAATAGAATTGGAGGTACAACTAGCTATTTGGAAATTAAGAGAAAGAATAAGGTAAACAATTTTTTTCATTTAAAAAAATACATCATAGTAAAATTATAATATTTACGTAATTTTATAGATATATTAATAACTAAATATTTAAATAAGTTATTATGTGGTTTAAATAAAAGGGTTAGAAGTTTTAATAAAATAATAAGGAACACATTATTTGAATATTTAAAACCAAAGAAATAGAGTAAAAATGGAATTGTAAGATGTGGGATTTGAACAAAAGGAGAAGGTTTACTATTAATCTAGAAAAATAATTGTATTTATTATAAAAAGGAAATGTAAATTTAAAATGTAATAATAAAATATAATCTAGAAAAATAATTTTAATGTAAATTTAAAATGTAACAATAAAATATAATCTAGAAAAATAATTTTATTTATTATAAAAAGGAAATATAAATTTAAAAGGTAATATAATCTAGAAAAATAATTTTATTTATTATAAAAAGGAAATATAAATTTAAAAGGTAATAATAAAATATAGGATTTGGATTTAAAAGATTTTAAATATAATATAAATTGGAAAGTTAATTTTAGTAATTTTTATTTTGTAAAATCCAAATTTAAAAGTGATAAAATTGTATTTTTAAATTTCTACATATATTTACACCCTCAAATATTCTCTAACATTAAAATACCCTTTAACATTAGGCAGTTTCTATAACTAATATATTTGGTTTTTAGAATTTTTTTTACATTTTCCATCAAATTAGAATATTTACACTATATCTTTATATCTAAATAATTGAAAAATTAAATTATAAAGAAATAAAGTGAAAGATAAAAAAAATAGGAATTAAAATAAGCTTAATAATAATAAAATAAAACTTAAATATATACAATTTTTAGAAAATACATTTATATAAATAATTGGGAAAATTAAATTATAAAGAAATAAAGTGAAAGATAAATAAAATAGAAATTAAAATGAGTTTAATAAAAAAATATTTTAATATTAAATAAATATTTATAATAATTATTAACTTAAAGAAATTATAAAGATAATAATAAAAAAATAAAAAATAAAAAGCTTTTAAATAATGAAAGAGAGGAGAGTAAACATAAAGAGAGACATTTTATGAAAGGAAAAGGATTGGAGAAATGTTAAAACAAATACTAAATGTAATAGACCGAGAAGATCGGAAAGTAAAATTGAAATGGAAATTTGAAATGAGAGAAAGAGGAAATTTTTTGAATTAAAGGTTGAAAATGAATAAAAAATTTAAGAAAGAAAAGAATAAAAAGATAATGATTGGAAAAAAAAGGGAAAAAAAAGAGAAAGGTTGGTTAAAAGAGGAGAGAAATTGATATGATTAGAGTAGTATAAACGTTAACCAAAACGCTTTCAAGTAGTTGGAATTCGATAAAACATTTCATGTTGAAATGACAATTTAAATTGTTTAAATTGCAATTTTTCTACTATGTGGATAGTTTTAAAATCAGTCATTTAATCTATGTTAACAAATACAATCATTAAAATTACAAAATTACGTAAATATCAGTTTCCAAATGTCATTCTAACCAGTTTCTATCAAAACAAAATTGGACGAAAAAACAAGGAGTTTCAGTTGTCTTTTATCTTACTCGAGATTTTATATATAACGAAATGGAACACGATTTTTTTTGGACTAAAATAATACATGTGGTACCAGGCTTCAAATTTGAAGCCTTCAGGGCTTGTTAAAGGCCATTTTGACCATCATAGAAGGCCACAACGAATTTTAGCATGCAAAAAAATATGGTTTCATGTCCAGCTCGTCAGTAATGAAATTGAGTAAGCCTGAGTAAATTTGCAACTAAAGGGAAGCTCCAAAATTTTCCTGTCTAGGGATTATCATTGATCAATGATTCACTATAGTGTGGGAGATTTGGGACTTAGAGTCAGCTCTTGTATCATTACTAAACCCATAATATTACCTAAATCCATTAAACTGCATTAAAACCATATGTAATTTTTTTTAATCCTTTTCACATCTAGAAACGAGGTTTTGATATGTAATCATCCTTGTGGCTTACATTATATTAAGGTTTTTATTTAATTAACTTTCTTTTAAATCTTTAAGGGTAAGATTTTTGCTCACCCAAAAGTTGGAATGATTTAATCTGATGCATTAATAGATACATGGGAAAAATAGTTGGATTTTAAATGTAAGAATGATCTGGATTTATGCGTGAACGAAATGAAAGAACATATAGAGAATCATAATCATAGACATTTTGCAAAGATAATAGAGATACAGTAAACACATATTCTATTAAATGGCGGAATAGAACAGACTGTAATACAATTGCTAGAATGGTGGTAGCTATCTCCGAGAAGAGATGTGGCTGCTACGCACATCTGTTCCAACATGAATACAAAATGAGGCCAAAAGGGCCTATTTATAATAATAATGAGGGTGAGAACCCCAAAAGTCCAAAACATAACCCTAGAAGATGAACCGTCATAAAGTTTCCCCAAGGTGGTAAGTTGAACAGTCAACTTCCTGGGGTCATAAATTTTGTATACGATCTCTGATTTGGGCATTCGATAGCTCGTTGGAAAGGTCTAATTAAGCTTTAAAACTTTTGGTCATCCAAATGATTTCTGATGGCTACAATTTGGCCCCAAATCTCCAAAAAACGTCGTTTAGGGCCTCAAAACGGCCCCGAAAGTTTGGGACCCGAAAAACTGTAGAAAAATAACTAGGAAATTGCCACAATGGACAATGGTTTTGAGCTAGTGGAATAGGTGGGTGGCCACCAATCTCCATCTGGATCAAAGGACTTACCCATCACACTACTAGACTGATGGCATGTGACTAAACTTAGAGGCTTACTTAGCACTTTTTCTAACAGTTACCCCTAAAAAATGCAGGTAGGGTGCTCTCTTATCAGTGTTCAATATATATAGCGATGGGGAATCATGATTTGGTTGTATCATTAGCTTGACTTTAGCCAAAAGTTGACATTAAATAAGCCGACTTACAATGACACTTGTAATGTAAAGGTTTTCCCAACAATGATTAGACTTAAATAGTGTGTAATCTACCTCAGGTTTGCTGGAAAAGAGTTTTTACCTGGTGAAAATCCTACAGGCTACAAGCTTTTATTTTGGATTTGTAAGAGAGTCTCTAGTGACCGGTCTACTCCAATCGATCTAGGAAAGGGCTCCATTTTGTTAAGTCTCGAATATCTGGCTACATGTGAAGGTTATACCGAAATGCATTACCCACAAATATTCATTCAAGTTAAAATCAACATCTTCCCATTGCATTCACAACAAAATTTGGGACTGAAATTTGACAATGTAATGTCTAACATTCGACAGACATGTGTCTGTTTTTAGACATCACCATTTTTTTTTAGTCGGTGGGAATTCGTCGATTATTCGATTACTTTACCAACCTCATCGACATTTCAATAGACCTTCATCCTATTCCGGAGAAGTCTTATATCAATATTTTGTTGAATTTTTGACATCCCTAGTCGTCGATCTTCCGACCCCATTGCGAAACCCTGTCGGAATATCAACTTCCTTAAATCAAAAGCCCTATCCTTTGGGTAGTTAATGTGCGACGAAAAGAGGTCAAATTTCTGACATTCCACTTGAAATTGTCATCGGATTTAATCCATCGGATGCATGGCATTGTTGTCAGATGCCAGTGTTGGGAGTCGGATATCCGATGGGTAGGACTGCTTTACATCACAATCCCTATCCTTTGGGTGTCGAATTTCCAACATTCCACTTGAAATTTCTATAGAATGCATGGCATTATCATTGGATGCCAATGTTGCGAGTAGAATATTCGACGATGAAATATACATTAATAAAAAAAAAATTCATCTTTGTAGCATATATACATGCAAAGGTATGCTGGAGATTACAGTTCAATTCTTGTTGGGAAATGAAAGTTTTAACCAAAAATCCATTATCCAATCAATGAAGGTTGTTAAGTTAAATAACTATTTCTCAAAGCTAGCTTGAAGCCATATTGAATCATGTTATTTCTACAAGTGGTAGGTGGCAGATTTATAATAGAAAATGGATTCTTTGTCTTTCAATAACTATGAGAAATTTAGACCAGTAATAGTGATGAGATGCACATTTTAAAGCCTAGTATGGAGGAGGTTGTATCATCAATCCATCCATTTGTATGTGGATGAGAAATTTGCATAGTGTTTAGTGCTCAAGTCACTGAGATAGGCCAAAAAAAGAGGTGGTGAGCCTAATGGCTCAGCCTTTTAGGATCTGGAAAGCTCTCTCAAAGTATTTTTGTTTGTGAATGGTCAGCTTGTGTGCATGTATACAGCTAGAAATATTTGATCATGGAACATGCAGTGATTTCTTCCTCAAATCTCATAATATATGGGGCGTCTGAAGACAAATTTTTCCTTTGTGTGCATCTTCTTAAGATGGCACAATTAACTTATCTTCTCTATTTGATGTATATGGTGATTTGAATTGACCCACAAGTGAACAAACCTTAGCTTACTGTGTGGAATCCTGATATCATGTGACAAATGGCACTCAATGTAGTTGGGATAGACATTGAGATAATTTTGTAGCTACATCAAATTCTCATAATGGAAGGCCATCTCTGTTTTTGAGAGGAGGTGACCAGGGGTGTCTCGTGAGTACTTAAAGTGAGGTAGGTTCTTAATAAAAATAATAATGGAATAAATGGTTGAAAATCCTTAGAGACCCTAATGTGCCCAGATGGTCCTAGGGAAGCAATCCTCTTTGAAGAGCACGTGGCCAAATATGCGCCTCTCTTATCTAGTAGACTAGTAGTTGAGTCACTAAGGGGGGAAATATTGTGAAGAAAAAAGACAAGCCTAAAAATGCTCGTGATGCATAAAGGATAGGTGCCAAAATTGCCTTGGACAAATGGATTATGGCACAAAATTTTAACAACGAATCATATGTTGGAGCATGATAGACTGCACTCTCTCCAAATGTTCCCAATCAGTGGAAACTAGACTAGGTTTCCAAATGTTGGGCCATAAAGAATAGTAGTTTTAATGATGGTGTCAAAGAGATTGATCTTTGATAGGAAATATTGAAATGAAAATATAAAAATTGGTGGGTATGCATTGAAATAAATGCATACCCCTTGTTGATTTGGTGTTGGGAAGTACTGGGTCTCATGTTGAATCTAGGGCTTGTCAATTTTACACCCATACGTGTATTTTTTATTTTGTGCAACTAGGACATAATTTAGATCAATCATCATCAACACATGTGTTCTCCTTATTGTGTGCTTATAACTCATCAATGTAAATTGCACATAATCATAATAAGAAAACATGCTGCAATCTCCATCATGAGATCATGAGCATGTACAATATCATCAGACATTTAACATGCATGGAAAGTATTCCCACAAGCCTCTTCCATCCAAGATTGGATAGGGCTTGTATAAAGTTTAAACATAATCAACATGAAGGTGCCAACCTACAAAATTATCAACAATATCTTCAAGAGAGAGATGTAGGCTCCTCCATCATCACAATATTCAGCTTGACATGAAGAAAAATCATTTAAGCATGGATATGGAATTTTTCCTCAAGTTACATTGTTGGAAATCACTGATTTGTTTATATTGTTGTTCAACAACATTTCCATAATGCAAAAACAAATTTATGTGTGAAAAACTAGATGAAGTTTCTAAAATTTGAGATGGTGAAGATGGCTCGAAAAATCAACGACAAAAATTTGTTGTACTATCTCCTTTCCATCCTAAAAAATGCCTCAAGAGCTGATCCTTTACACACACATGCATACAAAAAAAAGGTTTTCTTGGTTGGAATTATTTTGCAATGACATCAAAATGAAACAACCCAAAATCCTGAGAGAAATCTTGACAAGAAGGTGAAGAAAACAGCTGAAAGTGACCATCCAATTCATGAGAAAATGTCATCAATAGTCTGGTAGAAATTCATGAAATTCAGGTGTCCTTTAGTTTTGAGTTTTTCTTCTCCAAATGCTCTTAAAGCCACGTGCTCAAAACTGTGGCATAAATTTTGGAAAAAGTATGGCCATATATGATAGTACTATAGCTATTTGCATTAGATTATTAATTGATTTAAAAATCAATAGACGATATGTTGCGACCAAAAAGGGAAGAAACCTGAACAAACTACCATCATTGAAGATATCTCAAATATGAAATGCGAGAGAATCAATGCCATGTGAATGAACCCTTCTCTCCTGCTTTCTTTCAGAAGTAGATGCACGAACTTTAAAATTGATAACAAGCTTGTTTTAGGAATATTTGAATATTGCAAGGTTCTAATGGGAATAATCAAGCCTTGAGCAGAAATACTTGGAGCATGAACAAAACTACTCAAATATTAAACAAATGCCTTCTGTGAATGAACCCTCTAATATGCACTCTTTCTATGTTGAGACTTTTGTTTGATTACCTTTGTTTCTTCATATGTATAGTCTCACATCACCATCAAAAACTACTTCTAGTTGCACATTCATCCCACCCAACCTGCTTGGGAAATAAACAGAAACACATTAAATAAGATGACAAGACCCTCATACATGAAGAGCTCCATCCAACAAGTACCCATTCTTGTTTTTGGGGTAGCAGGGTCCATCAAAAGCATGCCAAGTGGGTACTCGTTGGATGCATAATTTAATTCCACATCCAACGAGCTCTCCCGATCGAAATTTGAGTAAAAACATGGGGAGATATGTCGAAAATACAAACAAAAAATTAGTTATTTTCTTTTCTTCCTCCAAAATTAATAAATATTATTTTATTATTTTAACTATTATTTTATTAATTTTTTTTAGGAGGCCCATTTTAAATTGAAATTTCCTCTAATGGTTTATCTTTAGAAAAGTGTGCCTAAAAAAGATGAAACTTGTTGGCATACATTTGATATTCTTACTCTTGAAATTCTTAGTGGATTGGGGTTGATGTAAATTGAAATATCGTCCATAGTTTTCTACTATAATTTTTATTAAAGATCATCCAAATGTTGAATATTCATAAGAAATGAATTTGTGAAACCTTTGGCGAGAAGTGAAATTTCAAAATCACATTAAAAGTTATAATTCCCAAATTTATACAAGTTATCATGAATTGGCACTAAGAAATGTTCCTCCTATGGGTACAATGGCCTTTGTTAAACCTACCTCCTTGTCCTAGGGAAACATGCCCATGTCAATTCATGCTTCTTTATCCAGAATGTGCATCTTTCAAATGCAAGTAATTTCCATTTTGTATGCTTTTTTATTACCTATTTTGGCCACAAAATATCATAATCACATCACATTTTCCTTGTAAAACATTTCACCAACATCATCCAAAAAATGCCACCACAAGATTGTGTGCAAGAAATGACCTTAAATTGCCATAAAATTATAGCATAATTCTTGGAGGTTGGTGATGGACCCATGAACATTAATTGAGGAGGAGAATGGGAGCTTACTGACTACATTGGTACATGTCAGAGTAGCATTGGGTATATGAGAGGGAATTGAACACACAATTAGAGAAACAACTTACAGAAGGGAACTTGGAAACCAAGATACCATGGAAGAGGGAGTGTAGGACTAGCACCCTATTGAAGACCAAACCATATTTGATGAGGGTAATTGATCCCAAGATCTTGACTTGGAGTGAATCTCACTTTCGGGGTTGGACAAAACCCTAGTTTGACATGCACATCCTTGGATTGTAGAGTGATCCATGTGGGTTCTCCATGTTGGTTACTTGTAGGGAAACTTGTCCTTATTTTATGTCATCCTCCCTCACCTAGTTCCATATATAAGGGAGGCGAGATATCTCATATTCATTCATGAGTTGTACCCTTCATGGTATTTGTCTTGGAGACTTAGGGTTCAGGTGGAAACCTTAGGAGAATACAAGGGATGATAAACATCTTAGATGTTCTTGGCAGGCTTGCTCATTTGTGATATGAGGATTTTTATTGTGACGACTAAGGTTTGTGTTATACATGTAAACCCTAGAGAAGAATACACCATTGTCGATTATGGTTATTATGTCTCTTGTTATAACACTAAGGTTTATACCCTAGTAGAAGGCATGGCGACTAGATTTAACAACCTGCATATTTTTTGGATGTTTATTCTTATGGTATGTAAGGATAGGAAAATATCATAGCTTTCTTGTATTCTTGATGTTACATGGAATGTTTTATGCTTATGATGATGTAAGAGTGGAAGAATTAGGGTTTGAGGATTCAAACCCTAGGACAAGAAAGTATATTTGGAGGCCAACACTAGATTCTTATTTCCACATACATATACAAATAAACATGGATAGGGTTTGAAAACCTTGAGCAAGAAAACCATGCTAATGTGGACAGTTTGTGTGATAGCCTTGGATTGTAAAGTGCTTCATGTGGGTTTTCCATGTTGGTTACTTATAGGGAAACTTTTATGTTATCCTCTCTCACCTACTTGAATATATAAGCGAGGAGAAATATCTCATATTCATTCATCATTTTTACCCTTCATGGTACTTGTCTTGAAGACTTAGGGTTCATGTGGAAATATTAGGAGAAGACAAGGGATGATAAACGTCTTAGATGTTCTTGGAGAGCTTGGTCATTTGTGATGACTAAGGTTTGTTTTATACATGCAAACCCTAGAGAATATTACACCATTGTCGATGATGGTTATTGTGTATCTTGTTGTAACACTAAAGTTTCTACCCTAGTAGGAGACATGGAGAGTAGATTTAACACCTTGTATGTTTATGGATCATTATTCTTATGGTATTTAAGGACAAAAAATATCATAGAGTTCTTGTATTCTTGATGCTACATGGAATTCTTGATGCTTATGATGAATGTAAGAGTGGAAGAATTAGGGTTTGAGGATTCAAACCCTAGTACAGGAAAGTATATTTGGAGGCCAACACTAGATTTTTCTTTCCACATACATATACGATTTAACATGGTTAGGGTGTGAATACCTTGAGGAAGACAACCATGCTAATGTGGAGATCTTGTGTGACACAATATTGTTGTTGAAACCAAGGAGGACTTGTTAATGTTGGTGCTTGGTAGTTGGAGTTTTTTGGTGGTGGCTAGGGTTTTCATGATTTCCCTAGCGAGTGTTTTGGAGAGGTTGTAAAATTGCACCATATTTGTGATAAAGTTGTGGCATGTATATGTAATTAGTTATGACAAACACATATATGAAGTTTTCATCTATCCACTACCAGTGTAATTGCATATTTTATTTTCATATTTCATTGTCTTCTTGATTAAGTAATTTTCAAAACTTATTGTTCATGCCAATTTGACATATTAAGGGTTGAAATTGTTGAGTGATTTTTCAAACACCTTAAAGATAATAACACATATTTAATATTGTAAATATACAATAATTAATGTGATTTAAAATATGGTTTATCTATAGAAAAAGTGTGTCTAAAATAGTTGAAACTTGTTGGCATGCATTTGATATCCTTATTGCTGAAATTCATAGTGTATTGGGGTTGATGTAAATTGAAATATCGTCCATAGTTTTCTCCTATAATTTTTATTAAAGATCATCCGAATGTTGAATATTCAAAAGAAATGAATTTGTGAAACCTTTGGTGAGAATTGAAATTTCAAAATCACATTAAACGTTATAATTCCCAAATTTATACAAGTTAGCATGGATTGGCACTAAGAAATGTTCCTCCTATGGGTACAATGACCTTTTACAAACCTACCTCCTTGTCCTAGGAAAACATGCCCATGTAAATTCACGCTTCTTTATCCAAAATGTGCATATTTCAAATGCAAGTAATTTCCATTTGGTATGCTTTTTCCTTTCCTATTTTGGCCACAAAGTATCACTATCACATCACATTTTCCTTGCAAAACATTTCACCAACATCATCCAGAAAATGGCACCACAAGATTTTGGGCAAGAAATGACCTTAAATTTCCATAAAATTATAGCATACTTTTTGGAGGTTGGTGATGGACCCAAGCACATATATTGAGGAGGAGAATGGGAGCTTACTGACCACATTGGTACATATGAGAGTAGAATTGGGTATATGAGAGGGCATTGGACACACAATTAGAGAAACAACTTACAAAAGGGAACTTGGACACCAAGACACCATAGAAGAGGGAGTGTAGGACTAACACCCTACTGGATACTGAACCATCATGGAGGAGAGAAATTTATCCCAAGATCTTGAATTGGAGTGAATCTCACTTTCGGGGTTGGAAAAAACCCTAGTTTCACATGCACATCCTTGGATTATAGAGTGATCCATGTGGGTTCTCCATGTTGGTTACTTGTAGGGAAACTTGTCCTTATTTTATGTTATCCTCTGTCACCTAGTTGCATATATAAGGGAGGAGAGAGATATAATATTCATTCATCATTTGTACCCTTCATGGTACTTGTCTTGGATACTTAGGGTTCAGGTGGAAACCTTAGGAGAAGAAAATGGATGTTAAACGTCTTGTATGTTCTTGGAGAGCTTTCTCATTTGTGATGTTAGGATTTTTATTGTGATGACTAAGGTTTGTGTTATACATGTAAACCCTAGAGAAGAATACACCATTGCTGATGGTGGTTATTATGTCTCTTGTTGTAACACTAAGGTTTCTACCCTAGTAGAAGACATGAATAGTAGATTTAACACCTTGTATGTTTTTTGGATATTTATTCTTATGGTATGTAAGGCTAGGAAAATATCATGTATTTATTGTATTCTTGATGCTACATGGAATTCTTGATGCTTATGATGATGTAAGAGTGGAAGAATTAGGGTTTGAAGATTCAATCCCTAAGACATGAAATTATATTTGGAGGCCAACACTAGATTCTTCTTTCCACATACGTATATGAATTAACATGTATAGGGTGTGAAAACCCTGAGGAAGACAACCATGCTAATGTGGACAGTTTGTGTGACAGCCTTGGATTGTAGAGTGCTCCATGCGGGTTCTCAATGTTGGTTACTTGTAGGGAATCTTGTCCTCATTTTATGTTATCCTCCATCACCTACTTGCATATACAAGGGAGGAGAAATATCTCAGATTCATTCATCATTTGTACCCTTCATGGTACTTGTCTTGGAGACTTAGGGTTCATGTTGAAACCTTAGGAGAAGACAAGGGATGATAAACGTCTTAGATGTTCTTGGAGAGCTTGCTCATTTGTGATGTTAGGATTTTTTTTGTGATGAATAAGGTTTGTTTTATACATGCAAACCCTAGAAAAGATTAGACCATTGCTGATGATGGTCATTATGTATCTTGTTGTAACACTAAGGTTTCTACCCTAGTAGAAGACACGGAGAGTAGATTTAACACCTTGTATGTTTTTGGATCTTTATTCTTATGGTATGTAAGGCTAGGAAATTATATTAGAGTTATTGTTTTCTTGATGTTACATGGAAGTCTTGATGCTTATGATGATGTAAGAGTGAACGAATTAGGGTTTGAGTCTTCAAACCCTAGGACAATATTGCATAGATTAATGGGTTTTTTTATAACCTAGTATGGGGGATATGTCATTTAATGTAAACTATGTGACACCAATTTTTTTAGCCCAAAATACTTGGTTCAATATGTTCGGTTAGGAAAACCACCAAATCTAAGGCCAATACTTGTGAGAAGATCTCTATCACTTGTGAAAGGTCTTCATTGACTTTAGGTCTATGGAAATTCCATGTTCGTGATTACGTGGATGAAGAACACTCAACAAATCCATAAAATGACTTTACAACCTCTGGATATATAGATCAAGGAAAATTCACATCTCTTTGATATGATCACTTTGACCATATATAGAGATCTTGGGAAACCCTAGGTTTGTATCTGCAATATAATAAGATGTGAAAAACATATCTATTATTTTGACAATGATTATGTTACAAAGAAAACCATTCAAAACCGATAACAAGGAACCTAACATTTTTAGGCAACAAAACATGTTGTCCATGTTTTTGGACTTCTAAGCATATTTGATATATTCTATTATCAATTCAAGAAAGTTAAAATTATAGGGAACAAAGAATGGTAGAAATTGAGCAAGTATGGAATACAAATTAAATTAACTGAAGCAAAATATGTATGATAATTAGGAATATGTTGTCGCTACCATTTATAAAAAAATTTGTTACAACTTACCTTGATTTGTGGAGCTTCGCACTATCTTCTTTTTCTTTACCTTTCAAAACATCATTCAACATACTACAGATATTTTCATGTTGCAATAATTTCATGTTAGGATTCATCAAATAAATTTTTCTCTGTTTATCAAAATAACAAAATGAAGCTAAATAAATATAGTTTCATTAGTTTGTCTCAATGATTAAAAAGAACAATATTAATGAACATTTTGTTGTTGTTGAAATTTTTTAATTTAACAATGTAAATTACAATAGTATTCAAGTAAAGAAATTGGTAATAAGAGATCACCTAAGGAAACATGGAGAACCACAACACTATGTATATAAGGCCATCAATCACATCAAAACGTTGTTTTTTCCTCTGAACTGTGAAAATGTTTCCCAACTATATCTATAACAAGTTCCAATGGAGGAGTCAAATAGAAAAATGTAAAATTTAAACACTACAATTATAGAAATAATTGTTTTTAATGTATACATCCGTACCATTCATTGAGTTCCTCTCGGTTTCGAGAATAATTTAATATTCTCTACTAAACAGGACAAACCACGTGAAGGTGGAAGCTCTTATGCCCCCTCCCTCATTCCCTCACATCACTTTCAATTCCCCAAACCCAATGCATCTACTTGAAAATAACAATTTATTGCAAATTAACTCACTCAATAGTTGAAAAAGATTTGTTTAAATCATTCATTAAATCATTCAATAAACCATTCAATAAACCATTCATTTAGTCAATAGCCGATAAAACCATTATGTAAACCATTCATTAAAGCATTCGTTTAACCATTCATTCATTAAACAACGGAAAAAAGCATGCACTACATTGTGTTATAAAAAAGAATTACTCAAAATTTCTTCATTCACTATTTTTTTACTTTTCTTCTCTTTACATAATTAGCAAGAAGCGCATCTTACAAAATTTGTTGATCGGTCTCCCTAGTAGATTACTTGCCTGGTTGAACTTGCGGCCAGGGGCTCAGAATTGCTACAATAATATGAAAATATTTCATTACTTTATTTTTGTTTTTATAATTAAAAGCAATTCATTTAAAAAAACTTTACAAAGGTTTTTTTTACCTGACATGGGAACATCATCATTTTCATCATTATCATGTCCACGCTCTACCTGCTCAATGTTACCTGCATCTACATGTTCTCTGGTTGAATTGTGGAGAATTGGAATTAATGTTCATCATCTGCAATTATCTATACCTAACAGTAGCATATTAATAAATTCATTACCAATAATCAAAGCATGATCTTCGACTAGTTGGTGTACATCGTCGACATTAATGGGATCATTACTTTCCTTCTCAAAAAAAAAAAAATAGTTTATGTTATTTTTTATAATGAATAAATTGCATGAGAATTAATAAAGTTTCATTAAACTATATAGTTTTTATATACCTGTGCACCAGATGGATTAGCAGAAGATCATGTATGCCCAGACAAGCTTCTTCAGCGTTCAACAACAACTTCAAAGACATGTTTGAATTCAAGCTTCAAGTCTTCCTGAGTGGGAATTTCTTTGAATCGATCAACCTACATATTTGCATAACGTCATTAATTTTACATTTTGCGTAGGAATAAAACTAAAATAATTTCTATATATTATTTGGATGTAGTATCAGGTTTTTTATACTTACAAATCTTGCTGCCAAGTTCGAATAACCACCAGGGCCAAGCTTGTGTTGACCAATTCTCTCAAGTCTTGCCTTTGTGGACTTTGATGTGTTTGACATCCTAATCAAGTGTTGAATTATGTTAGTTGATGTTCCAATTTTGATATAAAAATTAATAATAATAAGGCTTACCATTACATTGTGGAATGTATTGCATACCACCCTGTGCCTGGTGGTATATTTCCTGCCTTTTCTATCTTCCACAAGGGCTTTCCACTCTAGTGATGGAATCATCGGAGGCAGCTCATACCTAGTGTTCTTTTCTAGGTGAACCCTATATTGGTCTCGGACAATCTTCAGATGTTGTCCAGCCTTCTTTAAGACCTTCGATGTATCAAAGGTATATTTTCCAAATAGGCCAACCTACCGATTAGTAAGCTCATCCATTAAATATTTTGGTTGTCTGTCCCACCTTGTGCAGATGGTGGGCCCAAAGATCTCCAATGCCAAATCATTTAGATTTTTATAAAATAAATCATTTCCTGCAAAACAATCATGCCATCATTAGTCAACATAAAAAACATTTGACGGTATATTAGAAACAAATTATAAAAACTAAATTGAACAATCTATAATTACCTGGAATCTTCTCTATCTTTATTTGAACGAGTTCCTCATTCACAAAAAATGTTGTCAATATTGAACCCATGCTAGTGACATGAGAATATCCAAGAAATTTTGCTTCAGCATCAACATTAATATTAAACCCTGCATCCACCCCTTCTTCTGCAAGATCTATTATGGGTCGACCAGCATCGGTTGCACCCTCTGTTGGCCTAAGGGGTGTCATAGAGTGTGTTGCGGACTGTTCAGTGGAAAACAATGGTGCAGTATGTGGTGTACGTTGAGTGGTTTGGTCATTGGGACCAACACCACCTTCACCACTAGTGTGAGGTTGCAGAATATCCAGTAAATATAAACCATTGTATTATAAGTTCATTATCATATAAAATTAAAAATTATAAAGTTCTAAATGAATTTACATTATGATTCTGCAATTTACTTTTAAGGACTAACATATTTGGATCAATAATTGAATCTTTGCTTTGATCTCCTCTGTCTGTGGAACTGACAATGCCAGACGAACCATTTCCTCATGTTATTTTTTCAAGGTCTTATATAGCACCTTCAACGGGTCTATAGAAGGACCAATGTTAGAATCATTGAACAAATGGTATACATCAAAATCTAAAGACAAATGAGATTTTGTTTCATATACCGAAACATTTGTTTACAACATAAATATATAAAACATTTCTTGGTTGTTGAAGCAATAGTCTGCACAAAAAAAATTATTAACAAAAATTGTCTATCATGATAGATTCCTAGAATTATATCTAGGTTTACTTGATGCCTAGACGGTTGCGTGTTCTAATCAACAGCTGGGAACTTTCCCTAATCATCCACCTGCTAAAAACGTATACAACATTATCATAATGAACGCAATCGTAAAAATGAAAAAATTACATAACAAAATAAACATTATGCTTCATGTTTTATATGTGTACAATTTTGAAGTATTTAAATGTTGAATTAAATTTAGGTTTACATGTTTCTCTGAGGCTCGAGTCCTTTGATCAACAGCTGGGGACTTTCACCAATCATCAACTTGCAAAAAAAGTAGACAACATTATCATAATGAACGCAAACATAAAAACGAAAAAAATACATAACACAATAAACATTATTCTACACATTATACATGTGTACAATTTTAAAGTATTTAAAATATAGAATTACATTCATGTTTACCTGTTTCCCCGAGGTTGCAGTCGTCTAATCAATTGTCGTGTGACTTCCCCGATCAACATTCTACATGAAAACTAGATAAGATTATATAAACGAACCAAATATACTATTGAAAAAACATAACAACGGATCTGTTTTTCCATCCTAAATTTTTACAATGGCAATATCGATATATACCTTCCGCCTTGAGGCAGGACTACTAACATCTACTGTGAGGGAGGTGCCTCTAACAGAACCCTGCATAAAAAAAATACTAAAAATTCCCTAACGAAACCAAAATACTCCCTAAAACATTTTTAAAATATAACATTTTGATGTATACCTGTTGCCTCGCGGATTGTGTACTCCTCTCACATGTTGTTGGGCTGATGCACCCCCCATCACCTCCATGCAAAGTATACATAGGAAATTTAATAAAAAATTATAATTATCTGCTAACAAAAAATCCTAAAGATGTTAAAATAATTAATAAAAGGTTGGGTAAATTGTTGGATGTACCACATCCATACTAACCATGTTTGTATCTACTCGATTCAAATTGTAATCAATAATCAACTCTTCCCTAGCAGCTATTGATTTAATGGCACATAAAAAGAAACAGTTTCATTCACGCGCCTCAAATATGATGTTGGGTTTCTTAAGTGTAGACCCTGGTTGTGTATTCTTTATAAACCCCGCAATATTCCTAGTTATTTTTGGCCTTCTCTCAATGTATAATGTTGCTCATTTATTTTGATTTTTGTCTTTAAGTTGTAAATAATTTGTTGACAACCCATATCTATGCATACTTCATGTATAATGGACCAGGAACATCCAATCATTGTAGTTGTAAGAGGGTCCAACATACTCCATTAATTCTGTACATCTATTGTATCTGACCTTTACGCCATCCATGAAAAACAACCCCAATCCATGTAATGACGACGGTGCAATTCTATATATCCTCTCATTCACACAAAAATCAGTGTTGACTTGAGGAAGATCCCTAGGTACCCATTGTTTCACTAGGTGTTTGTACCTTAAGGGCGCCTCGATGTCTCCTATTGTCTCATCATCATAGAACATGACCCCCCCCCCGCCCACTCTCAAAAAAAAATCCATGCGTTTATTGAATTTTCATTAGAGGAATTCTCAACTCAAAATGGGCCTTCTAAGGAAAATTAATAAAATAATAGTTAAAATAATAAAATAATATTTATTAATTGTGGAGGAAGAAAAGGAAAAACTACTTTTTTGTTCATATTTTCGACATATCTCCGTGTGTTTTTACTCAAATTTTGATCAGGAGAGCTCGTTGGATGCAGAATTAAATTCCGCATCCAACGAGTACCCACTCGGCATACTTTTTACGGACTTCGCTACCCCAAAAACAATAAATACCTGAGAAAACGTGATGATGATGTCATTATCACATTTTTTCAGGGATTTCTTATTTTTGGGGTAGAGGAGCCTGTCAAAAGTATGCCAAGTGGGTACTCGTTGGATGTGGAATTTATTTCTGCATCCAACGAGCTCTCCCGATCAAAATTTGAGTAGAAACACAAGGTGATATGTCGAAAATAAGAACAAGAAAATGAGTTTTTTTTATGATACCTATCCCCAAATTTGTATTAAAAAATTGTTTAAGAGGTGCTCCCTTTTTGAATTTTAAAGCATTTTGATTGGCTAATATATGATGACATGGAATTTGTATTATTTTTGGAAGGCCCATTTTAAATTGAAATTTTCTCTAATGCTTCTGATCTTCTGACATCTAGTTGATCTAGCCCTTGTAGACCTACTGGATGTCTCACTTTCCTCTAGCCTTCCCAAACTCCCGTCGCTGGAGGAAGACAGGTCTGACAAATGCATGTTTGGTTCTATGTGCACCATGGCCAGAAAAAAATTGGCACATGAAATAATAGTGATATAATTATCCTGAATAATATCAATAATTTCCTAGTATAACAGTTGATCACATGGTCCTTTAATATTTCAAGATCTTCTACTTGGCACATTCAGGAATGAAAACAATGTTTTAAATACATTTATGTCGGACTGTAATCTTCGCTGGTTTATTCCTTTTCATCTTGTCATGATGATGATTGTTTTCCCATATTAATTTTCAACCCTAAGGAAACGCTAACTTGAACAGAGTTGGGATATTTCAAGTAGGTACCACAAAAACCATGGGAGAAATCAAACTAGCTACTACATGCATTCTTAGAGGCATATTTCCTAGTGGTAACCTACATCACTCATATATATATCATTCACTGAGCTCGTAATAGATTCCTACAACACTAAAGTAGTCTAATCCATGGTGGTGAAGAGATGACATTTCCAGATCTGCCTACTTGGCACATTAAGGAATGAAAACAATATTTTAAATACTTTATAAAAGTATGTAATCTTTGTTGATTTATTCCTTTTTTTACCTTGTCATGATGATGTTCGTTTTCCCATGAATGTTGTTGTGATATTGTAGATGATTGTCCATTTTACCTAATATGTTTTATGATCTTTTCCATCATTGCTAGGGTGCACATACATGTTTTTTACGGCTTCTTAAGCTTGAAAGCTTAAGGGCCTAAAAGTGCCTAAATCTCATGTAGGACCCTTTAAGAGTCATAATAAAAACTATTGTTAGAGGATGTTATTCTCCAAATGATACACCAAAACCATACTTATCGGTTAATATTTGCATAGGGATGTTTTTTTCTCTCCCATAATTTATCAACAAAGGGGAAAGAGATGAATGGTTGAAGGAATCCAATGGAGGATGAATTGATGCCTTGTTCTACCTACCCAAATATCCTTTTATATTGAAGATTATCCCCAACTTATCCTTTATTTGTAGTCTTCTATTTTTCACCCATACCGCTAAAAGAAACACAATTTTATGTCAGTCTAGTATGTATCTTCATGTCACAAATTCTTCCTTGCAGATGAATATGGAACCCTAGAAGGTAGTGCTGAATTGGAAATATGGTTTTACAGTGTTTCATCCCATGTTTAAGACAATATTGGAGATTAAGTTATGGTATAACATTAACATATTAATTTTCAACCCTAAGGAAACGCTAACTTTAACAGAGCTAGGAGATTTCAAGTAGGTACCACCAAAATACTGGGAGAAATTAGACTAGCTGCTACAGGAATTCTTAGAGGCATATTTCCCAGTGGTAACCTACAACACTCATATATATATCATTCACTAAGCTCGTAGTAGATTACTATAGCACTCTAGTACTCTAATCCATGGTGGTGAAGAGATGACATTTCTAGATATGCTACTTGGCACATTCAGGAATGAAAACAATGTTTTAAATACATTTATACCAGTCTGTAATATTTGTTAATTTATTCATTTTTAGCTTTTCATGACGATGATTGTTTTCCCATATTAATTTTCAACCCTAAGGCAACACTAACTTGAATAGAGTCGGGAGATTTCAAGTAGGTACCACCAAAATAATGGGAGAAATCATACTAGCTACTACAGGCATTCTTGGAGGCAAATTTCCCAATGGTAACCTACAACACTCACACACACACACACACACACACACACACACACACACACACACATATATATCATTCACTGAGCTCGCAACATATTGCTACAACACTCAAGTAGTCTAATCCATAGTGGTGAAGAGCTGACATTTCCATATCTGCTACTTGGCACATTCAGGAATGAAAACAATGTTTTAAATACATTTATATTAGTATGTAATCTTTGCTGATTTATTCCTTTTTTAGCTTGTCATGATGATGTTAGTTTTCCCATGAATGTTGTTGTGATGTTGTAGATGATTTTCCATTTTACCTAATATGTTTTATGATCTTTTCCATCATTGCTAGGGTGCACATACCTGTTGTTTATGGCTTCTTAAGCTTGAAAGATCAAGGGCCTAAAAGTGCCCATATCTCATGTAGGACCCTTTAAGAGTCATAATAACAACTATTGTTAGAGGATGTTATTCTCGAAATGATATACCAAAACCATACTTATCGGTTAATATTTGTATAGGGATGTTTTTCTCTCTCCCATAATTTATCAACGAAGGGGAAAGAGATGAATGGTTGAATGACTCCAATGGTCGATGAATTGATTCCCTGTTATGCCTACCTAGAGGTCCTTTTATAATGAAGATTATCCCAAACTTATCCTTGATTTTTAGTCTTCTATTTTTCACCCATACTGCTAAAAGCAACATAGTTTTATGCTGATCTAGTATGTATCTTCATGTCACAAGTTATGCCTTGCATATGAATATGGAACCCTAGAAGGTAGTGTTGATTTGGAAATATGATTGTACAATGTTTCCTCCCATCTTTAAGACAATATTGGAGAGTAAGTTATGGTATAACATTAACATATTAATTTTCAACCCTAAGGCAACGCTAACTTGAATAGA
>LPNX011229345.1:482404-520061 GCA_001517045.1 Pseudotsuga menziesii | reverse complement strand
ATATATCATTCACTGAGATCGCAGCAGAGTGCTACAACACTCAAATAGTTTAATCCATGGTCATGAAGAGATGACATTTCCAGATCTGCCACTTGGCGCATTCAGGAATGAAAAAATTGTTTTAAATACATTTATATCAGTCTGTAATCTTTGCTGATTTATTCCTTTTTAGCTTTTCAATTTACATTGTTTCATGTGTTGTCTTAGTAGTGAGGGATTGTTTCAAACTCCATACAATTCTCATTTTGGAATGTAGGATTGAACATCCAATACCTCAGTAGGATAAGGGATAGGTTTCACCCATCTCTTTATACTAGAATGTAAGTGCAAACACTTCAGCAACATATAATAGGATATGCATAGTTGTCCAGTATAATCAAACAATACAATAAATTAATGGTAGTCTTCAGTCCAAAGCGCACTGGGAAGGAAGCGCATTAATGGATGTTAATGGTCAAAAGGAAGTGGGAATGAAATAGGACATAAAACCTCATCATTCTTATGTTGTGTAGAAATTTAATTCAATTGTTGGTACAAAGGAGGTGGCATCCAAGAATATGACTAGTACCAAACTTGCTCATATGAGCTTCAAGTTATTCATTAAGAAGAATGTTTTCAAACTTAACCTTAAATATTTTAAGCATTAAAAAAGTTGCACTAATATTTTTTTTCTAAAGTTTTTTTATTAAACATCTTGTGGTTACCCTTGCTAGTTTCACACATAAACTATATTATAATGAAATGTAAATAGAGTGCAATCCTTGGAAAATGGATTTAGATTAAAAGTAATGAGATGTTCTAGCATATTGAAATATTATAAGAAACTCTATAACTGTAATATTGTCTAGTGAGTTCTAAGCAAATAAAATTTCCATATTTCTTTCAACTTCAATTGGAAAATGGAGTTATTAATATAGGGGCCACTCTCTTATGCTTTATTAGAAGGCTTGGAAAGATTGTAATCTAACTCCAAAGGATGCATAGTTTATATAAATGTCACTCCAAGTAGCCTCTACACTTTGCAACAGCTCTCGTGTATTTTTTGTCTAATAAGGGGAACCTTGAACTCTATATGAAACTAGTGGGAATATACCATGGGGCCTTCCAATTTACCTTTATAAAATTGTGTAAGAAAAGAAATACCAAAACATAATGTAAAACATAAGAAATAGCAATGTATCACACATAGGGTACACATTATAAATTTACCTTGAAAACCTTAAACATGGGTATTTTGATAGAAACTCATTATTCCATCCCGTGTACAAATAATGAATCAATATTTACATACATGAAATTTGAATGACTTAAGAAGGAAATTAAAAATTCTCACTAGTACAAGAATATAAATTGAGCACATAGATCTGTGGACAAACACACAACTTACAAGATAGATCACACAATTCACTCAGTAATTGAAGAATGAAATAGTGCAAAAATGGCTACAACTGTGAATGCTTTCATTAATAAAAAAAAGGTAATTAGATAATAATTCCAATGAAGTACAATGGCTAAATATCCACAAGCAATTTGAATTCACATGAGTAAATTTGAATTGATTACACTCTTCTTGGCTGTAGGTAACTAAGACCTTGTCTAAATCATTATCGAAGGACTCAATGGTTAATTGACGTTGTCTAAATCATCATCGGAGTTCATCAGATTTCTAAAACACAACTCAAGTGTCTAATTCAGTGTTGACTGAGGTAGGTAAGAAATGCACCTCTCCTACATGCAACCATGCAAACGTAGTGCTAACTGAATGTAGAGGACTAGAACTGAATGTAATTGACTCCTAACTTAGCTTGACTAGTCACCAACTCAACTCAACTGACCTTGGTTGGTATCGACACTCACAGTGGCTCCTAAATTATAGGGATTGGTCTAGGAGGATCCTAAACTAATAACACTAATTGAGGCAATCAATGGTAGTAGGCCTTAATAATCCTAATACCCCCCCCCTGAATGCTAACTTGGACAATCTATGAGCCCTGGTAACTAAGACCATAGGTCACCCATTACATCAAGTAAAATAAAGTAACTTCTTAATACAAGGAGCTAGGGAAAAAACCACTTGGGAAAAAACCCCCCCTCCATTTAAGCAGGTAGAATCAGGATTCAAGTTTGAAAAACTAGAAAATATGTTATTGAAATCTTCATCTCTGTGAGGTAGTGAAGAAACATGCATGGTGTGCTATGCACATGTATTGTGGGGCCTAGCATGTAGACTTGTCCTTCTTCTCCAAAATTGATGATGGAAGGAAGGAGGAATGTAACCTTTGTCTCTTGTTGGATGAAGAAGTGTATGATCATATCTATTCTTTTGAATGTAGTGAGACTAAGCCCTTGCCATGTAGCATCTTACAGGGAGTCTATTGCATCTCTCTAAATCAGGTAAGATTGCAGGGCATAGCGAAAGGGTCTTTCCTTTCTGAGTGTCAGGTGGGTTTCCAGTCATATTCCTAGCTTCCAGTTTGGAAGTAGGGATTGAATCTAGATCTGAATCACCCTGAATCTCAATCTCATAAACTGAAAAAGATGGATTTGCAATACTAGTAGAAGTTGCAAAAGAAGCAGATGCAATGATTTTACCTTCCCTTGCAAGTGGCTGCTGAGAGTGCACTGGTTCTGAAGGAGGCATGAAATGTGAGAACTCATATGATTTTGAGGCATGATTTGCAACACCCTTCGCTATGATGTTCCCAGTAGATATATGTGTGATCTCTACTGATTCAGGACCAAATATCACTTGCTTTGGAGAGCCAGTATGGGTCATCTGGTAGACAAATAACAGGTTTGAAGCTATGGAGGGAACAAATAGCACATCTTTGAATCTTCCATGTTCAAGCTTGATATATCCCTTCCCTTTTGTTTGGAATTTACTGTTATTTCCCATCTGAATACTAGGACCATCAAAGGACTGAAAATAAGAGAATGATTCTTTGGATGCAGCCATATGATTGGAAGATCCATAATCAATGAGGAAGACATGTGCTGATGAGCAGCAAGCCTTCAGTGCATGGAATTTCCTTTGGTATTCTTCATCTTCTTCTTCAGAGTCATCCTTCCTTGCACTAGTAGGTGCAGAAATGTTATGTTTCTTCAAAAGAAGAGGCATTTCATCAAGTTGTCTTCTCATACAAGATCTTTCTAAATGAAATCCCCTTCCACAGTAAGAGCAGAAGACCTTGCCTTTGCCATTATTCGTGCTTCTCTTTGAACCTGAAGGCTCATTTGACTGCTCTTTCTTCACAGGGGACTTATCTCTTTGCTTCCCTTTATCATTCACTCCCTTAGGTCCTCCTGCAAACAGTGCTTGATCTCTAGAAGATCAAATGATTCCCATTTGGATCAACTTCTCATGCTCATAAGTGAGAGATGCAATGAAATAATCAAGAGTGGGCATCTTCCAATTTGGAGTAGTGATCCTCATCGATTGAAAGGTTGACACAAATACTGAGTAGTCTGCACTGAGTTTTGAGAGAATGGAAAGAATGAGCCGATCATCCTCCTTCTCTACCTTGCGTTGCTTCAACTAGTATATCAAGTTCTTGAATTTTATGAAAAATTAATTTAGTGATTTGAAGTTCGATGGATTAAGAGAGATCAGTTCATTTTCTAGCTGATGGACCCTCATCTCATCCTACTTATCAAACAAGGAGGCAAGCTTGTTCCAAATCTCCTTGGGAGTCTTCAATCCTTGGATTTGGAATCAAATATCTCAAGAGACTAAGGAGAATAAGTATCCATGAGCTTCATCAATCCTATTCAAGTACATTTCTTTGTCATAATTCAGAATTGGCACTGCCTCTACTTCTTTTCTGAGTCTGAAGAGCTTCTTGGTGCAGAGCAGTACCTCCATGTCTTCCTTCCATTGGTGATAGTTGAAGCGAGTGAGAGGATCTACTGAATGAGCCATTTTGAATGCAGTAAAGAGGAATGAGCTACTGTAGCGAATGCAATGAGAAGAAAGGGTTGCTTGTAGCGAATGCTGTGAGAAGAGCTGATAACATGTCACACAATCAAACATACAAAATAAGGTCGACAGTCTGCACTTTTGGAATTTCCTTCACACCTAACATAGTTGATCAAGCAAGCTTGATCAACAATTTCCTAACTTGGGATATTAAGTGGTAAATTCTCTGGTTCTGGTGTAGTACTGGAAGGAGCAATTTTGCTCAAAAGAAATGATCTAGCTAGAGATCTGAGGAGGAGTGCATTTTTCGCTGAGGCTCTGATACCATATAAATTGAGCACATAGATCTATGGACAACCACACAACTCACAAGATATATCACAAAATTTACTTAGTAATTGAAGAATGAAACAGTGTAAAAATGGCTGCAACTATGAATGCTTTCATTAATAAAAAAAGTTAATTAGATAATAATTACGATGAAGTACAATGGCTAAATAGCCACAAGCAATTCAAATCCACGTGAGGAAATTCAAATTGATTACACTCTACTTGACTGTAGGTAACTAAGACCTTGTATAAATCATTATCAGAGGACTCAATGGTTAACTGACCTTGTATAAATCATCATCGGAGTTCATCAGCGTTCTAAAACACAACTCAAGTGTATAATTCAGTGTTAACTGAGGCGAACTGACTGAGGTAGGTGAGAAATGTGCCTCTCCTACATGCAGCCATGCAAACCTAGTGCTAACTGAATGTAGAGGACTAGAACTGAATGTAACTGACTCCTAACTTAGCTTGACTAGTCACCAACTCAACTCAACTGACCTTGGTTGGTATCGAAACTCCCAGTGGCTCCTAAATTGTAGGGATTGGTCTAGGAGGCTCCTAAAATAATGCACGCAAGTGCAATCAATGGCAGTAGGCCTCAATTAGTGTTCTCCACACTTTAGTAACTGAAACATGTGCCCCAATTAGGCCAAGTGGACCCAATGGTGCTAGTGACTAAAAATAGACTAGGTGGACTCCCGATTTAGACATATGACTAAATTGGACAAGGGAGGATTAATAATACTAATAATGAAAACCTAGTTAGGGATTAACTAGAGCTCAAATTCCCTTAATTAGACATGTAATTTCTCAGAGATGAATTAATAGGGTTATAACTGACCTAAGTGGACAAGTGGAGGATTAAACACATAAAAGCAAGGAACAATTGCATGATATACTCATGCATGTGAGGAATCTTTTCATAATAGTCAAGGAGGGAACTACATACTCATAATAGTAAAGGAGGGCACTTTTAGCTCTTGATTAGTAGAGCTAACTCCCTAGAAGCACTCCAACAAATCAAACATGCAGTATGGGACCCTAAAATTAGGGAAAGACATCCTAATTGAAGGAATGTTCCCTCAAATGATAGAAATAGACATGAGGATCACTTCCATGATATAGAAATAGCATATTACTCTCTTAAATCAACCTTAAATCTAGCTTGGGATGAATCTCTCTGATGCCTTAAATGGGGAGATATAAGTTCATAGGTGAGATATTGGTGCTATGGAGAGGAAAATATGCTCTAACAAAATAAAAGTCTGAAATCACAAAATTCATGAGCTCTTAGAATAACACTTTGTGGAGTTTAAAAATACTAACACAAATTAAGTTGTTCAAAATCAAATACAATGTGTGTAATCTACACTAGATAATCGCCATGATACTTAAACAAAAGAATAGGGAATGTGTTCATCCTAGTAGACTGGGATGGGGCTCTCATGGAACATATAGTAGGTTGAGGCAACCTAGAATATGAAAGGAAGACAATAAAAAACTAACCCTAGCATGTAAAATATAGAATGAGAGGGATGAATAATTTCATAATGGAAGATGAAAGACACTAGGGAATTGATTCAACATCTATACTTACAAATTTGGAAGATGCAAATGGTGGATGGACCACCACTCCTTAATGAAGTCATTATTTAAATAGAAACGTTGATGGCTAGTAAACCCTAACCATTTTAACTGTCTTTCAAATCTTTGTGGTTGAGGGGCCTGAGTAACTTTTTCTAGAGAACATCTCAACCACCCCTCAATATTATCTTGCAACAATGCTACAATTATATCTTGTCAAACCCTTATTTGGAATAACCCTTCTTCAATTTTTTAGAGATTCTAGTCCTTCTTCCATGATCTAGTCACTTGATCTTCATTATATTTCATAGAGACTACTAGCCAATTTCTCATTTTTTCTTTTGAAAAAATTGGTGAGGTTATCAAATTGATGCCTCCACAAGGTTCTAAGCTTACAAATATTCCTCTATTTTCTCCCTTTTTAGAAGCATTGAATCTCTTATGAAAGTTGCCCCCCAATTTTCTTGATTACTTCAGTGGATTTCAAGAAAGTTGTGTTCTTTTTCTCCTACAGAATACCGCAAGTGGTGATCAATTATCAGAGGATATCTATATGCCCTATCCATCCAACCTCTATTTTTTTTTCATATGGGAGCACATACTTCTTTCTTCTCACCACAATGATGCTTGATACCTAGGTCAAAAAGGTACTAATTGTTCCACAAACCTAAAAGACATGGCATAAGAGTTATTTAAAGTTGACATGGATTATATTCATTAATTAATATATGTGGTAGGAGGTAGAGAGAAAAATTCAATGATAGTTGTGTCCTTTCCAACGTTTAATCTTCTTAATCTTCTAGTTGTTTCTTTTCTGTGTGTTTCTTATATTTTGACAACCAAACAAAATAACTTCTGGAAAATCTCTGTTGTCGCTACAATTTGGAAATTAATGGGTTAGGTTCGAGTTGATTTCTAATATAAGGTTTTTATAATAAAAAACCTGAAAGAAGAAATCCATAACATTTGGAAGACTTCTGGAAAATCCCTGTTGTCGCTACAATTTGGAAAACAATGCGTTAGGTTCGAATTTCTTTCTAACCTAGGGATTTTATAATAATATTGAATTATAGTCGAATTTTTGTGTAAAAACCCTAGTGGTTAGGGTACGTGTTCCTTCTCCTCAATTTTAGACTTGGGTGCATCTAATATACACCCAAGGGTAAGATGTCACATCCCCAAACTCTGTTTACCCCTATTACCTTTGTTTTCGTGGGTGCTGAATGAGGGTAACCTGCTGTAATAGCCTTTTCCTTTCCTCTATTGGCATCTTATAGCCTCTACCTTTCCTTTATTGGTTTGCTCTAATAGATCGAATTAGTAATGAAACCCTGGAGATTTGCAAAATATTTTTAAATTTTTTAAAATCGAAATGAATTAGGGCATGGCACTCACAATTTTGGGATGCATTGTGTCGCCTTACAGTTTATTTTCTAATTTTTCTCTTTTTTTGCTACACAACCAAAATCCACTCTGCTTAGTCTTCGCGGGTCCAAATCGGTTCTCCCACTATCCAGTCGGTAGCTCATTCTATGATATCCTTCTCTAGCTCAGTGTCTGGTCCAGATCGTTGCTCCCACTATCCAATCTCTAGCTTAGTCTCTAATATTCTTCTCTAGCTTAGTATCCGGCCCAAATCGTTGCTCCCACTATCCATTCACTAGCTCAATCGACTCTGATATTTGCAGGTTTAAACGCTGTAAGTTAACAACTAGAAAACCCTCTCCTAATCTGGTGTCAACTTGGATGCAATGGGTGAGATAGTTTCTGTGACCAATTGTGTGTCCAATCATATCGCGTATGGTATTTGGCTTGTTGGGTGAATGTAGCAAAGGATATACAAATTCCAGAGAGCAACATTTTAATTATAGATGGGTTGAGGTTTTGTGGCCTTTAGTGACTCTGATATTTGCATGTCCAAACGTTGAGGTTGTTTGTTTTATGTTTTATGTTTTATTTATTTTTATTTATATATTGTGTTTAAAATTATATATATATATATCTATACTAAAAAATAAATTTAATATAAAATTACAAGTAAGATTTAATTTAAAAATATTTAATTTTGATAAGTATAAAGAGATAATTATTAGGTGTTTGACATTATATGCATATACTTTGTAGTGGTTAAGACTCATACGCTATGAACCTACTTACCATTGGAAACACACCTTTATACTATTGGGAAAAATAGTCTAGGCTCCTCGAAATTTCGACGACCATCCCTTCACCACTCGTCTCCTAACCGGCGAACATCCTTCACTATTCGTCGCAGATCCGACCAACTATCGTCGCTTAACCAAAAACAAGCCTCATCAAAAAACCTACGAATATGAAAGTAAAAAAACCAACGATGCTACAAGACGACAAAAAGAAATCAGTCAAAACAATGCTTTTCATCATTGCAATCCGAAAAAAATGTACTTTACGTAAGATGTCATCGGATATTGGACTCAAATATTGTTGTGATTTTATCCTCAGTTGCAACATTGAATCGTATTTTTGGATGAACTGGGGGAGTTTGGAAGGGTAAGCTTCATAGTTTAACTTTACCTTAAATTAATTATTGCTCCTTCAATTTGGTATCACTGCTATATACTAATTTTGTGGTTGCGGGGATTTTGGTTCACATAAAATAATCTTGAATGTATCTCCCTTCAGACTCAAAAAACCATTAAGGATTATCGGGTAAGCCTCTGTCTAATGTTACCTCTCCATTCTAGTAGTTTGACTGGGTTACATCTCATAGTTTGAATGGGTATGTATGACGGGCCTTAAGGGCTTCAAATTTGAACAAAGCTTTAGATCATAGTATTTGGTTTGAAAAAATCATAGGTAATAGTTTTTCATGGCATGAAACCTTTAAATCATAGTATTTGTGTGAAGTTTGAGAATTTCAATCACAAGTCATTGTTTCTTTGCAAATTTTGGTGGATTCTGTAAAAAAATTGTAGTTTCAACTACATAGTTTAGTAGCTTTGGTCAAACATTACGTTTTTTGCCTTAAAATTTAATTTCTATGTATTAGTATTTTCTCGTTAGCTTCAAACTTTACACATTATATTGGAGCTTCAGTTATGAAATATGAATCTTTTCAAATCAGTGACCAACTTTCTTTTATGTTGTCTTAAAATCTAGTATTATAGTTTTTCATCAGAAAGTCGATTATGAATAAGAATGGAATTGATACAATCTTTTCGTTAACTTATGATAATCTTCCTTTAATCAAATTAGTCTACTTAATTAGTCTATTCTCTGTTTGTAATTAGTCTACCATTCTATGTTTAATACAAAGAGATCAAACATAATGTTATGGTAATTTTGGTAATTACATAGACTCTTCTTTGTTTGTAATTAGTCGATGATTCTCTCAGTTTATAATTAGTCTACGATTATTTGTAATTAATTATGTTTTTGTTTTACTGAGTTTTATTAGATTTTATACAACATTAACTCTATGTAAGGGGTTTATTCTCTCATTCTCTAGATATGACTCTTAGGGTTATATTAATTATTAATTATTTTCTTGAGAAAAGAGGGAATCCTCTTTTAAAATTTCATTAATGAAAATGTGGTTGTAATTACTTTAAAGAAAATACCTTTATATCGTTAAATACTAAAGCAATTATTCTGAAATTTACATATTGTTATGTTGTTGAGGAGTGGTCAATTATTTTATAATGAATTATGTACAATGTTTCTAGGATTTTAAATATCTGTATTGGTATTTCCTATTAAGCTTACCGATCTTTAACAAGACAAGCAAATCCAATTTGCATTGTTGTCTTGGGATTTGTTGTTCAAGAGTTGTGTATATACCTTGTCAATGCTGGAACTTATTCAAACAAGCAAATACATTGTCAGCTTGGGCTTTGTTGTTCCAACGTTGTGTATATACCTTGTCAAAATCCTATAATTTCCTTTCCACTTACAAGTGAATGAACCCAATCTTGCTCAGACGGGATGCTCACTATGTATACATCCTAGTGAGATGGATACTTGTACCAAAGAAGCAAAGTTTGAATAATCCCCTTGTGGGTGCTTTATAAATTGATAGAATCCACGAAATTAAACATGAACAGTCTCATTCTAGAGATATAGAAGTGGGGATTCGTAAGAATATATGAGGGAAATCATGGTAGAACTAGGAGAAACAATAGCTCAAAGTGCACAAGGTAAATTATGTTTGAGCATCATAACTTGTATCGCATTGAATTTCATTTCCCTCGATTATTAAAGTGTCGGGTGTTGAAATATTTTCAGGCCCCTAGTTCTTATTTGAGGTGCTCTTAGTTTTGAATAACCATGATCTTAGTCATTGTGTTAATAAAATTTTCTCTGTTATTATGGTCCAGTATGAGGTGTTCATTTTATATTATTGTAGTCCATTGTTCTCTGTAAAGTATCAACATTGTTTTATCATGGGAATCCAAGATTAACATTTCATTGAAAAATAGTTTCACCATTTTTTTCTTACCAAGACAATGCATTGTAATGGCTTCATATGGTGTTAATTACACATAGTAGACATCCTTATATCGTGGAGTATAAACAAATTTGTTTTGAATGGATGAAGTTTACCAAGTTGTTGGTATGATGTATTTTTTGCTTTATTTTCTAGGCTGATTGGATATAGGTAATTTTTCCTTTCTACATCAGGTTTTTATTGGTATAATAACAAAACAATAGAAGACTACATGCCATCTCTTCCCATTATAAATATAATTTTTGGAAACCAGTTTAAAAACAAATACTTTTTAGCCTAGTTCTTGACATTAAGGAAAAATTATGACCAAAGTTCCAGGATTCTGATTCAATCCATAAAACTTGATAAACAAATCATGGTATAGTCCAGCTTCACAAAATTCCAAACTCTTGGAGTATTCTACAACCTCGTATTACTTTTTGGACAAACAAGTTTTGATGCTTCAACTTTAACGATAATCCACCATATTATGTCGTCTTGCATACTTTCAAAGCTATCAAACCGTGCATGCCAAAATGGTAATGTTGACCCATATACATCGTGAAATATGTTTTGGCACTTTCCAATGCTTTTAGCTCAAAAATAAAAATATTCTCGCAGTGTACGCATTTCTGACTGATTGTTCAGACTCTCAAAGATTATTGTTTACTTAACGATATTTACTAAGCTAGCAACAAAGGAAAGATCCATATAGCCTACGAAAATAGATTTTGCAATTTGAAACAGTTTAAACACTAGCAATCACTCGAATCTTTGACTTATGTATGTTTCACTTCAAGGCCATTTGCCAACATAATAAGTAGAGACCACATGGATTTGACTTAAGATTTGATCTATAAAATTGTAATATGAATCATTGGTGTCTTTTTTTTTAGAAGGAAAAAATCCTATCCTTTATATTCATAAAATGAATCAAAGGGCATCTAAAGTGCCATCCCTAAGAAAGGGTTACAATCATACAAGATCAATGAGATAGTATCAATATACTGAAAACCAATAATAAGTCTCAACTCAACAAGCTGCCGAGGGGGAGATCTAGGAACATACCCATCAAATACATAATTTAGTCAAAGACACAAATGTGAACCTGTCCATCTAAACCCATCTCCACCATGAACATAAGAGTGCAGAGCTGCTATCAGAAGGTTCCCGCTCTAATCCACTAAAGAGGTGCTAAAAAATAAAAATAAATGGAGAACAAGCTCTAGTACCAAGCTCAAAAGAGCTTGAAAGTGTCATGGGAGACCATAAGGCCTTCAAAAATTTCAGAATAGATACCAAAAACATGAGCCAAAGATAGGGTAGAATTCGATAGATTGTCTACAGGCTGATTATGTTCACAATAGATATGACAGAAGGACAGGTTCAGAAAACATATGCAAAGTTTCCTGATATCCCTGCACTAGTGACTGAGCTCAAGTGGAGAAAGAGCATCAGTACCCTTAACCCAGTTAATAATGACTGAAGAGTCCCCAAAAATTTTAAGTGTGGGGATACCCATCACCTGGGCAATATGCAAAAGAGCCCAGAGACCAATCAATTCTGCTTTAGTGTTGGTACATGTTCCAGCCCCCAAAGCAAACTTGAAGGAATGAGACATATTTAGGTATAAACAGATACCTACTCCTCCAATATTTTTGGCAGATGCCCCATCAAAAAATCCACAGGGATAGGAAAGAGAAGGACCTGAGCCTAGGGATCTAGGCTTTTTTCCTTTCAATCTGAAAAATAATGCTCAAGACAGTAAACTTTTTTCCTTCAAAAATGTATGAATTCCTTGCTTTCCAAATAGTCCACATAGCGAAGAAAAGAAGGTAGCAGCAGACCGAATACATAGAGAACCTTTTAGTCTAGTTCCTCATATAGATATAAAGATTATCACACTGAAGAGGGGGAATGAAATGGAATTGTCCACTGAGATGGCGATAACATCATTCCAAACAGAGCATGTTGAAAATATATGTTGAACACTATCTTCTTCTGCACTACAGAGTGCACATATGCCAGGCCCTATTTACCCTTTCTTCTGGAGATTGTCCCACATTAATATTTTATTTTCCAGCACCAGCCATATAAAACAACTAATTTTTGTGGGTAGGATACCAGACCAAATAAGGGCTTGCAAACTGTTACCTATTGAGGTTTGCGAGGATTGTACAATACAATCATAAACAATCTTAGCAGAGGTAGAACCGACAGACCTGTTATAATCCCAAACAAGTGTATCCCACAAGGTATTGAGCCTAATTCTTCCCATCTCCAATCCCCTCGTGTAATTGTCCCAAGTAAGCTTCCAATCACCAGCAATGCACAGGTCTTCAGCCGTGTACCCATAATGGTGTGATCCAGGCATAATATTGCGTGCTTGCGAGAGTGTGGTTATATCCAAGTCCTCCAAGAATTCTCTGAGCCCAGTTGGTATAGTATGTGGAGTTGGTGTTCCAATGATAGGGTCAATACCCACTAGAACACCATGTCCACTTCCAACTTGCCATGATAAACATCTTCCCATCCATGAAAGAGTTTGAAGGAACCCTTTCCAAATAATAGAAACTCCTTGGAAATTAAAGTTTTTACCTCTGAGCCATGCCACCACCGAGAGGTTCTTTAAATACTTACCCAATAGAACTTTGTGCCACAACCCATCACTATGTAGTACCATCCAGAAGTTTTTTAACCTCAGAGCGATACTAAACCAAATGTAGATTTTTTATGCCCCAGCCACCGTTCACCTTCGGCCAGGATAGTTGCTTCCAATGAGTTAAATGATACCTGTGCTTATTTCTTGTAGAGCCCCATAAAAAAGAAAAAGTGATGCTTCTGAGCCTGTTTAGGACAGAGACGGGAATGGGAGCAAGGCCTAGCCAGTAAACATGGAGGCTATACAGGACAACTTGGACAAGGATTAGACAGCCACCCAATGAAAGAAGCTTATGTGACCAGTTAAGAATTCTAATTTCATACTTCTGCACCAACCAATTCCAATCACTGACCTTATACCCCAGTGGTTTTAGAAAATAACCAAGGTATTTGAAACCAGAGGTAATATGTTCCATTTTATAAGGTAGGACTCTAGCTATGTCACCCAGTGTACCCTTGTCCACATTGTTGAAGAGGAAGCATGATTTATCAACACTAATGCACATCCCTGAAGCCTTATAGAAGGTACTGAGAATAACTTCATAAGCAATCCATTTAGGTAGGGTACTAGAACCAAGCAAGATCACATCATTGATGAAAAGGAGGTGAGTGAGGGCAAGTGAAGGGGAGATTTTTATTCCTCTAATGAGACCATGCTCCCTAGCATCAAAGATCAAGAGACTCAGACCTTCTACAACAAGAATGAAAAGCAGAGGAGACAAAGGACAACCTTGTATGATTCCCCGAGAGGCACAAAAGAGCTGAGAGGGGGTACCATTGACCAGTACAACAAAGTTTGTTGAATTGAGGCATCCCATTATCCAATTGACACCAAGGAGAGGCAACCCAGTCTGTATCAGAATGAGTCTAATATAAGACCAGTTTACTCTGTCAAATTCCTTCATCAAATCCAGTTTGAGGATGTGAGCACAAGTGTTCTTGGTCTTTACTGTGTGGAGAGTCTCTTGGGTAATGCCTATAGGTTCTACCATCTGACGATTTTTTAGGAAACCATACTGCTATCTGGGAATATGAGAGTCCAGGAACGGCTTAAGTCTGACTGCAATCAGCTTTGCAATTAGCTTGTACAATAAGTTGCACAAGGAGATAGGTCTAAAGTTAGCAAAGGTAGGGGGTTTGTCCTTTTTAGGAATCAGGGCAAGGAAAGTAGAGTTCAGTGAGGGGGTAATGTACCCAGAAGTCCTAGCACATTCAATAGCAAGTAACAATTCATTGCCCAACAAATCTAAGAAGTGTATGTAAAATTAGACAGGTCAACCATCGGGACCAGGGCTCCTATCCTTCTTGAAGGATTTTAATGCTTTTTCGATCTCAAGTAGAGTAACAGGTGCAATGATATTGGGAGCATTCACCTGTGATATCATAGATGGGTAAAGCAATACAACCTGAAGCTGGGTTAGCAGGCAAGTTTGTTTGTCATCACAGAAAATATGTGCAAAATGTCTTTTACCCAACTCCTGAAGAGCTTGATCATCCTCAATACTTTGACCCTCCTCATCTTCTAATGACCAGATAGTGTTATGATTTCTTCTATCGAAGGAAATAGCATGGAAGAACTTGGTGTTGAAGTCACCATACAGAGCCCACTTAGTACGGCTCTTGAGTTGCCAAGTGAGTAGATTATGTTCCTGCAATTTCTTTTTCTTAGATCTAAGATGATTCAGAGCTTGCTGATCCTCATGGGTGATAATACCCGATAAGGAACCCGAGAGAAGGGTTTCAATATCCTTATCCAGACTCATAGAATCAGTATTCATAGAATTTTGTTTCTCCCGAGTCCAAGCTTTTACTTCCCTCTTCAGTATTCGTAGCTTATGGGTGAGGTTGTCCAAACCATTAAGAGGAGACTGAGGGTTAAGCTCAGGCCATCTCTTAGCCACCCAGAGATTGAATTCTATATCAGTGAGCCAAGATCGATTAAATTTATATGGAAAATTGTAGGAACCCACCGATTTATTCCATTCTAGGCAAATCAGGTAATGGTCTGATATATCAGCATGGTGAATCCAGTTACGATGAACCTTTAGGGAGGGGATCAAGGTAGAAGAGAGTAAGAAGCGATTTAGTCTTTTGCTGATACCCTCTTCACCAACCCTACCGTTTCTCTAGGTGGACCCAACATTGCAAGGAGCTATGTCCATAAGACCAACAGAGTCGAAAAAGAGTTTGAAATGAGAGGCAAGAGGATCCAGGGCAGCTCTTTTTCCCCAGGTCTCTGCGGCATTCATGGTCAAGTTAAGGTCCCCTCACAAGATCAAGTTTGGTACACTAAGAAGGCCCCCCCTAAGAACATTTTCCCAAAAAAGATCTTGATTCCTATAGGGGCCGTAGCAGTTAAGAATGACCAAAGGAGCAGTCATTCCGTGAAAGTTTGCCTTCACAAGTATGCCAGCTATGGTCTCAAAGGCACGACATATAACCCTAAGTGGGTTCTAGGCCATAAGTAACCCACCCGAGAGGCCATAGGCACTGGTGGCACAATATTCCCAATTGGGAAAAAGCTTGGAGAAGGCAAGGAGAGCAGGAAAGGTACTGCACATAGTTTCCTGAAGGAGTATCATGTTAGGTTGAATCGACTGGAAAACAGAACGGAGGTTGCATTGTTTGGTCTTACCTCCAAGACCTCTGACATTAAGTGAGAGGATTTTCATTAGGGAACAGGAGGAAGGGGTGGCGATGCTCTAAGTCCCCGAGGAGGAATCCCTCTTGCCACATCTTTAATGTGGGCCGAAAGAGGAACATAAGGTGGTGAGGCTGAAGAGAGAGTCCCAAAAAAATCCAGCTTATGCCCTTTCTTTTTTCTAACGGCTACATTTTCAAATTGGATTGAGTTCAGATGAAATGTGGAAGGGGAAGAGGGGGTAGAAGCCATAAAGTCTGACAGAGATTTTTGCAGCAAAGGGTCAGAGAAAGAGGGAGAAGATACAAGACTTCGAGGAGAGAGTGGTAGAGTGGGAGGGGAGGTTGTGGAAGGGAGTGGAAGGAAATCCGCAAGTGAGGACAAAGAAGGTATAGCCGGTGGGGGTAAAGGAGTCAGCCTAGATGGAGGAGGTGGATAGGGCAATGGCAATTGTGAGTTGGCAATCATGGGTGAAGTAGGAACATCCGAAGAGACCAGAGGGGAGCTTTCAACCTCAGCAAATATAGTGGGACAAGCTACGACAGGAGGAGTAACTAAACCATCTACTGCCTCAAGAAAAGACTTAGAAACACCATCAAAAAGAGAGAGGGACTGTGAGTAGATACTTGTTTTTGGATGCTCCAGAGCCAATAAAGGAGACAGACCATGTGTATCTGGAGTTCCTTCATGGCTAGCACAAGAGCGCTCATTTAGCAAAATGGGGCAAGTTCTCCGAAGGTGATCGGTATCATGGCACCTGCTACAACGGAACGGTACATGTAGGTAGTCGAGCTTTTGTACCAACAGACGCTCCTTGCAGAGAATCTCCACCTCTGATGGCAACCCATTTGAAACATCCATTTCAACCAGCACCCGAGCCAACCGCTTATCGAAGGTGAGGTGAAAATCTTCATTGACAGCAATAAAATGACCAACTGTATTAGCGATGCCCTCAAGTATGTTCTTGTTCCAGAGGGGAAATGGGAGATGAGGCAGAAGTACCCATAAGTGACACTTCGTTACTTGTTCTCTGAGTGGGTCAAAGTGAGTATGCCATCGACCAAGTACCAGTGAACCAAGGCCCATACGCCAGATGGTTTCAAGTATGAGCGTGGGATGTTGTGCTTCAAGAAAGACAAAGACAATCCGTGCGTTAGATAGCAGGCTGATGGTAGGGATATACGTCAACAGTGGTTTTTAGTGCTCATTAGCCCAATCTACCCATGCTTTCTTTCCCATTTTGCAGTATTCCAACCTACCCACCAGTGCACGGGTGCACAGTGAAGACACTCGGTCCATATAAACATTGTGACCGAGGACAAAACGAAACTTACCAACAAGGGTTTTGATGCCTTTTACATGTCGCTTTCGATGGTAGCGAGACGAAACCCTAGTGTTAGCCATGAGGTAAGCTAGCCACAAGTCAACCCTAAAATGCCAGTGAGGGAGACGACGAAAAACCCTAAACCCACTGAGAAAAACCAGCCAACGACCATGTACCTAGGTGCTATCGCATGCCTACGAGAAGACCTAGAACCGAGCCCAAGAAAGAACAAAGCTCCCGATATTGAGACAGAGGGTAAAACCACGACCGACAGAAAAGGAAGTGCTAGAAGAGTCATGGGGATAAATCATCGGTCCGACAAACCCCAAATGATGAAAGGGCCTAATAAAAAGGTCAAGTAACAGGTAAACAAACACCTCGAAACTCGGAGAAGGTACTGACCAAACCCCTGTACCCCGAAAACTCAATTGAAGTCAACCCTACGCGTGCTGATGGGAGCAGCAGAAAAATCAAGTGCAGGAGCGACGTAAAAGACCATGCAGGGTTGATAACCCAAAAAACCCCGACATAGAGGCAGCAGAGAAATAAACGAAATCCTTCGCACTTTTTTGCTTGGTTGGTACTAGCCCCCCTGGTAAAGGGAGGAACTCCAAGTTATGCCGTCCTCTGTGAGCGTCGCCTACCCTACAGGACCAGTAAACCCTCGAAGACCCTAAATGACAGAGAGAGATGAAGGCTGCGTTGAGGCTTGAACAGACAGTGACAGGCAAGAAGATAAGGTGAGAGTCAAGGCATACATCGTAAGACCTTGAACGAGCCAAGAACAGCAGGAAAGTCCTCAGGTTGATGTCCCCCATGACCAAACCCTCTGCGTGCGCAGAGACAAACCCTCCATCCGCTCCAACTCGGGCTCAATCCTCCCCACATCCGCTCCATTTTTGGACCTTTGAAAATTTAACCATTACTCTAAAACTATCAAATACATCACCTATACTCAACCGAATCATTGGTGACTTTGTAAGGGTTTGTTTCCCCTTAAGGTAGAAGAGGAGGCTGCTAACTACTAAATAAGTTGATGAGTGGTTGTTTAACAAATGCCATGTTGTACAAATGCATGGTAATCTATACTTTATTATGAATATTTTTTTAATAATTTGTTTTATACCAATTTTTATTTATTTATATATATAAAACAAAAATATATATATATATATATATATTTTGTTAAAAAACAAAATTCTTTTTTCAATTTTTTCTATAAATTAATTTTAATAAATAATAAAATTTTAATACACTCTTATATTTTCGAATAATTTATTTTTACATATCAGCCGTGAAAGGTTCAATATCTCACAGCTCTTCAAAGTGAAATGGGACCATGCCCTTCAAATTTGATCTGCGTGGAACTATATTTGACCTTATCCTGACGTCATAAGTTACGAGATAAATCCAATTAATATGTTATTTGACCTTATCTTGACGTCATAAGTTACTAGATAAATCAAATCCTTGTTTCCTGAGTGGTGGTACTGGTGGGGCGGGAATAAGCTAGTTATGGAGCAAACCTTCCTCCATCGGACGGAGGAGGAGCAAAGTCAACGTTGACTTTGCTCCTCCTCCGTCCGATGGAGGGAGGTTTGCTCCATAGCTAGCCCACGCCGGGCACAATGTTTACAATCCAGAAGTCAACATTTTGTTTCACGTTTTAAATATTGCTGCCACAGTCTCTTCATTTCTTCCTGGCTCCTGCGATCACAATATACGCGCTTTCGAACATACATATAAATATTAGTCTCCGTATTAGTCTCCACATCTTAAATCCTCAACTCTGATTTTATATTTTCACTTCAGAAATTCCCAAAGTTCTACGCCTCTGCCGTTCAGCTACATATATACACATTGTGATTCACTGTTTTCGCTCGCATCACACAGCAAATATGGCGAAACCCTCCCCGTCTACAGGAGACGAAAATCGCGGACAAAATTGCCAGCAATTCAAGGGAATCCAAAAGCGAAAATGGGGGAGTTGGGTGTCTGAAATCCGGATACCTAAAACCAGAAAGAAGATATGGCTGGGATCATACAAAACCGCCGAGCAAGCCGCCCGTGCTTATGACGCTGCACTGTATTGCCTGAGAGACCCCAACGCTAAATTCAACTTCCCGGATTCCGTGCCCGCTATTCCGTCCGCTTCTTCTCTTTCCCGTCAGCAAATTCAGGTTGCCGCTGCCAAATATGCCTGCGGCGAAATTCCCTCAACTTCGCTCTCTCTGCGGAATATAGAAAATAATGATAATAAGGCGAGAGAGAAGTCGGCATCGCCATTACGGCCGTCTTCGATTTCAGAAGCGGAGTGCGCATCTGACAGTCGGCAGATTTTCGAACCGCAGGACTTGGGGTTGTGGGAGTCCCCGTTTGACGGCAGTGGCGGCCTGAATTTGGAGAAAATCCCGTCGATTGAGGAAGCGTCGGTTTTGGAATTCATTCCAACTTGGCCGGAGGAGCAGCTAGATGAGTACATATTCTTCGACTCCATAGATTTGTGGAACTTTTGAGGCATTCGGATGACTTACAGGAAGAGGAAGAAAGAACATTCCACTTCTCAAATCCCAACCACGAGCATGATCCTGGGCGTGTAGGGAAGGCAATAAGCTTCGGTCCAGTGGTCAGAATATTTTTGCAAGTTCTGGGTTTAGTTTATTACCCAGTTTGAAGATATATTTTTGGAAGTTCTGGGTTTAGTTTATTACCCAGTTTCTGGGTTTAAACAGAGAACAATTTTGACTTTTACCCTAATTTTAATTTTTTTTCGCCAGAATGTCATGAATTTTATGCACAGAAGCGATTTTATTTCTGCCAAAAACTCCTTTACTCTGTTTATTAAATTTGGCAGTATATTTATGTGTTTTGAAAATTCCTTTGAAGATTCATTAATAAAAACTAAAAAATAAATTTTGCAAATTTAAACCAATCTTATAATTTTTTAAATAAGTTACCCTGTTATTTCCAAAACCAGTCCAAAAAAATTGTCCCCGGTTTAAACAAAATCGTATAATTTTTTAAATAAATTACCCTATTAATATATACACAAAATCGTATAATTTTTTAAATAAATTACCCTGTTAATAGATATACACGTGAAAACAAAGTGTATGTGTTTTGAAAATTTCTTAAAAAATTCATTAATAAAGGAGCTGTCTGAGGGGACCTTTTGACGTTCAGCTTGATTTTCTACTTGAATTTGGTGAATATAATCCACAAAATTTGCAATTTCTTTTGTTTGTTGGGTGATTTTAAATTCAGAAATAAAATCAGATGACAAAAAAAACCCTAACACCCACACTTTATAAGATCTAACAGTATTTTTAAGCGGTTTTAAAAATTCCATAACACTGATAAAAACCAACCAAAAAAAGTCAAAAAGTCGCCTGTTCTCAATTAATAAAAACCAAAAAATAAATTTTGCAAGTTTAAACCAATTGTATAGTTTTTAAAATAAGTTACCCTGTTATTTCCAAAACCAGGCCAAAAAACTTGTGCCCGGTTTAAACAAAATCGTATAATTTTTTAAATAAATTACCCTGTTAATAGATATACACGTGAAAACACTGTATGTTATTTTCTCCAATTAACGAGAAGAAACATACTGGCTGTAATTACACTTGAGATTGAATACATAAATTGTTATTATTAATTATTAAAGATATTTATATTATTTAAAAAAAAAATTAATATTAATTAATAACATTAAGCATTTATCTCTAACAAGATCAGATCATTGATCTAGATAATCGATGAATGACTTTATGTACACTTCAAGATAATGTTATTCTTATAATCTTTAACAACCTTTATCTTCTAATCACTTTATCAATTTTTATCAATTAAGACAGCTTAACCTTATCTTTTTATCAATTAAGATAGCTTAACTTTATCTTCTTTTAAATATCGTATGTATCAGTACCTATTCTATAACAGGTCATATTTCCTAATCACTTCCTCAACAAGTTATGGGTTCAATTATTACAACTAATGTAAGTTATATTTTCCAACACTCTTTTTTAAATAATAACTATCTTTGTTTGCATCTTTAGTCTTTTTCATCTCTGAAATTTTCCAACACTCTTTTTTAAATAATAAATAATTTTGTTTACATCTTTAGTCTTGCTCTGAATTTTTCCAACATTCTCTTTTAAATAATAACTATTTTTGTTTACACCTTTAGTCTCGTTGATCTCTGAAAATTGGTTTAATTTCATGTTTTTTTGTCTTCATCTAAATTGGGCATTTTCATTAGTCATCAATCTTCTTTTGATGTTTGCAATTATTGTGACATTTTTTACTCATCCAAACTTTATCTTTAGGATTCCTTAAACTTGGTGGCTTATTTGATTATTGCTATCACACACACACATATATGGATTGCTTTTTTTTTACTTTTTTTTCTTCTCTTATACATCTACATGGATCCATGATCTTTTTTTCAATTTTTTATATAGGATTTGCTTGGCCTATAGTTTCTACGATAATCAAAACTACAACTTAATTTAGGCTTTCTCCATAATGGATTTCATCATCAAACTTTTTAGACATTCATGTTATACTTGGAAATATCGATTGTTGATGCTCGTATTAAAAATAAATCCATCTATTGGGATACATGGGCTACCAACAACTACATCTACTAGTTCTCTAAGAAATATCTTCACCTACATTGTTCATTTGCACGTTAAGTTCCCGTTACTCATAAATTAGTTCCAAAGACTCTGAGATTAATATACTCTCCCCCCTTTAATCAAATAGTAATTTGCTTTGGTTTGATATCAAGTCGGTATACATGTAACCTTACTATCCCTATACCTATCATAGTGTCTCCATAGTGGTTTATTTCACAACTTGATATCACCATCCTTTCTATACAAGTGATCCACCCAGTAGTTGGGATTGTTTGTCGACTCTGATAGGTTCAACATCGACTTTGACAAGTCTAAACCTCGACACAACCTCGACACGTTCAACACTTCGACATGCATCATCGACACTAGCGATTAACACGACTACGACATATTGTCTCTCTGTCTTTGAATCGTCTGTAATGGTTGAACTTCCAAATCGTTCTAACTTCTTGTAATTAAATGTAACGGGAAGGAAACCCAAGCGTTCTCATCACTCTATATAAGCATGTACATTATTCTAATATACAAGCATAGTATTGATCATAATACAACAATAATGAAGTAACAAAGATTGGTTCGAATTCTTGCATTTATCTGTGTGTAAATGTTTCTGTGTGTGTAGTGTATTTCTTGCTTTTCTCATTCTTAATATTCTTTCGCCATAACAATACCCGATTCATTCAATCGAACTGTTGTCCCCGACGTGAGTCTAGGAACCCAGATCATTGGTATTAGAGAAGATTCAAATCTTGTTCATTCTTAAGTCATGTGTATACATTTCTATTAAGGTTACTTGACTTATGCTTGTTCAAACATGCTCGCAAACTCAACAATACAAGCAGATACTACCTTAGACTTATGAATATCTATCTACTCGTATTGCTAGATTGAATATGGATGAAGAAACAAAAAATAGACATGCAACTGACGAGACATAGTAACTCATAGAGAAAGCACTAGCTCGACAACGAACCGAAATGTTCACCCAGTTCAATGATATTCTCACGCAATTCACCTCGACCTCAGGAGGATACTCGACGAGACCCAACTCCAACAAAATTAGCCCATTCAAAGTGAAAATGAACTTGGACATACCAAATCTAGAAGGAAATATTGACGCAAAATATGTAGACAATTGGGTACAACAACTGGAATCCTATTACTCTATGAATCAACTCTCAGAAGATGAAATATCACCATTGCATCCTTAAATATGTCAACCTTTGTGCACTACTAGTGGGAGAATCTATTGACAAAGATGGAGAAAGAAGGAGACCCCATAGATACGTGGAAGAAATTTTTTGAGTACATCTGGAAGGAGTTCTACCTTCCCAATTACATTAAACAACAATATAAGAAGTGCTAGTAGCTGAGGAAATGGGAATACCAGTTCATGCAGAGTTACACCGATGAGTTCTATCAACTCATGGCGAGACTTGACGTTTAAGAAGAAGAGAAATTACTTGTTTTAAAGCATGCTAGTAGATTGTCCCTATACATTCAACAAGAGATGGAATTTCTGAATGTCAGTACACTTGCGAATGCATTCTATTATGCTAGAAATATTGAAGCTAAATAGAAAGGAAAAGCATGTTTCATGACCAAGCCAACATGTCGAACATCCAACGAAAAGTACCCAATCGACTCCAACAAGTCCATACACCCTTCTTAGTCGACCCCGCCAAAGCAATATCATGTCAAAAAGCACCATCAGAAAGAAAAAAGGGAATGTAGAAAAAAATCCCCTACCAGGAAATGGTGTGCTTACAACAATTCATCATGGAATGATACATGTGAATGCAAGGTTCAGAAGACAATTCTAGAAAAATTGTCGACCTCTAACTTGTGTGATAAAACCTTGGTAGAATTTGACCGAGAAGCATTGACCCTTTTGACATCGAGATCGAGCACTCTGATAGCCTCAACTACTGTTGATGAGGAGGAATGAGAGCGCTTGTTCCATACATAGTTATGGGTTCAAAATAATCCATTACATCTGATTGTGGATAATGGTAGAAAAAATAAATATGTTTCTAAAGATCTCATGAAGAAACTTGGTCTTGTCACCACTCTACATCCTCAGCCATATAATATCGGTTCGATAAAGGATGGACATAAACTAAGAATCACTCGACAATGTAGAATCACCTACTTCAATAAGACTTTTGAAGATGAAGTACTTTGTGATGTGGCACCTCTTTCCGTATCCGACGCCTTGTTTGAGAAACCTTACTATGGGATTGACATGGGATTTATCAGGCATGAACTCATAAGGTGATTGTCAAAATATCGAACCACTGGTACGATATACCAAAACAACAACCTAAATCAATGGCTGTGATGGTATTTTCCAAACAAACAAAGAAGCTCATCAACCATGCTCAGAAATTCATATTGATCATGATTAAGCCTCAACATCCCAGGAAGACTACAGCAGCTAGTCGACTCACCAACTAGTGTAACTCCTGATTAAAGCACCAGATCGACGATATTCTTGATGAATACCAAAACATATTTCCAGAGCTAGACAGGGTACCTCTACATTGCTAGGTAAAACACTCCATTGAACTTTTTCCTAATTCCTCATTACCTAACACGTCTTTTTACAGAAGATCCATTATCGAGAATGAAGAGATTCACAAAAATATTCAAGATTGGATTAACAAAAGTCACATCTGACCCAACTCCTCTCCTTGTGGAAGTCTAGTCATCCTCGTTCCAAAGAAAGATGAGACTTTGCACATGGGCATCGACTATCGAGATGTCAAGAAGATTTCGGTAAGGAATATATACCCTCTTCTAAGGATAGACGAACTTATCGACTTTATAAAAGGTGATAAGTTATTTACTAATCTCAACCTCAAGTCAGGATATCATCAAATTTCGATCAAGCCCACCAATATATGGAAAACTGCTTTCAAAACCAAGGAAGGATTGTTTGTGTCAGGTGGAATAACTCTCGAATTCATATTATTTCTCCATAGAATGCCTTTATTTATACATCTACGATGACTCTTGGGATCACACATCCGAGAGTCTCTTCATATTCCTAATATTTACAATAACGTATAATCCCGACGGATTATATTCCAACAATCCCCCCCTTAATCTGAAGGGGTGTTAGTAGGTCCGAGCATGTTTCTGAATCTTTCAAACTTTTCTCGTCCAAGCACTTTGGTGAAGATGTCTGCAACTTGATCATTTGTGGAACAATGTCGAAGATGGACTGTCTTGGCCTCTACATGATGTTGAATCAAATGATACTTTGTGTTGATGTGTTTGGTTCAATCATGGAATCTGGGATTCTTAGCCAGTTTGATTGCAGAACTATTGTCGATCAATAATGGAGTGGAGTTCTCTTGTTTTTCTTGCAAATATTCAAGTATCTTCCTGAGCCATACTATTTCTTTCGTTGCTTCAGCTACGGCCACATATTCTGCTTCTGTTGTTGAATCTGCTGGAACTGACTGTTTGTGTGATCTCCATGAGACAGCTGCGGATCCAAGACTCATAGTGTATCCAGAAGTTGATACTCCTGTCTCCTTATCGCCATCAAAATCTGAGTCTGAGTACCCAATAAGTTTGAAGTCATCCACCTTAGAGTACTTGAGTCCAATGTCTTCAGTCCCCTTCAAGTATCTTAGAACTCTTTTTACAGCTGACCAGTGTCCTTCACAAGGTTTATGCATGAACCTTGAAAGTATGCCAACAACATAAGAAATATCTGGTCTAGTTGTTGTAAGGTAGATAAGTCTTCCTACAAGTTGTCGATCCTTGGTAGCATCCTCAAATTCTTTTCCTTCACTTGATGTGAGCTTCATTTTCTGTTCCATTGGAGTAGAGATAGGGTTGCATTCTGTCATGCAAAATTTGTCTAGTAGTTCTCCAACATATTTTTTCTGAGATAGGAATATGTACTTAGGATGTTGAGTGACTTCAATTCCTAAGTAATAGTGGAGATGTCCCATATCTGTCATTTCAAAGATCTTTTTCAAATCTTTCTTTATGGATGCTATATAGCTCTCATTGTTCCCTGTCATCAAAAGATCATCTATGTACACCACAAGATACACAACAGATCTTCCAACTTTCTTTATAAACATTGTTGCATCATCAAGATCAAAATGTTCGAAATTTAACTTCAAACGATGCTCGGTTAATTTTTCGTACCATGCGCGAGGTGCTTGTTTTAGGCCATACAAGGATTTGATAAGCTTGCATACCTTTTGTTCTTTTCCTTTCACAACAAATCCTTCTGGCTGAGACATGAAGAAATTCTCTTTCAAGTCTCCATTCAAGAAAGCAGTCTTCACATCCATCTGATGAACTTTCCACCCATTCTGAGCAGCTAAAGAGAGTAAGGTACGGATGGCAGCCCATTTTGCTGTAGGAGAAAACGTTTCTTCATAGTCAATTCCTTCCTTTTGTGCATAGCCTTTTGCTACAAGCCTCGCTTTGTGCTTGTCAAGTGAGCCATCTGATCTGTATTTGTTCTTGTACACCCACTTTGAGCCAATTGGTTTGGTTCCAACTGGAGAGTCAACCAGCTTCCAAGTTCCATTCTTCATAAGTGCATCATCTTCATTCTGCATAGCTTCTTTCCACTCAACTCGAGTAGAAGCTTCTTCAAAGGAAGTTGGTTCAAAGTTAGCAGATAAATTAAATTCACAATCAAATGATATATCCATGTCATCACCTGAATTATCTACTTCTCCTCCATCTTCATGTCTTTTTGAACTTCTCGTTCCCGTCTTTCCAACTTCATCCGGATGGACACTTTCAAGTGTCTTTGTGGCCCATTTAGGAATCTTCCATGATGGTCCTGGTTGATCAGCTGGTGGTGCTTCATTTTCTTCAAGGTTGAGTCTTCCAATTCTCTCAATCACATCATCCAGTTGAATCTCTTGTTTAGGTGAAGTAGCAGGAACTTCTTCATGTGGGGGAGTTGGTGCTTCATATGGAAATTCCAAAGGTTGATCCATAATATGAATCCCCCCTTCAAGGTTTGGAATTTCATATTCATTTTCAGAATATTTCTTTGGATGAGGATATTTTTCCAAATGATCAAGCTGTCTCTCAATGGACTGGTCATTTTTATTAGTCTAAAAAAAAATGACATCTCTGGAAATAACAAACTTCTTGTTTACCTCATCATACAGACGATATGCCTTGGAGTTTTCTTCGTACCCTAGGAAAATACATTTTCTGCTTCGAGCACCAAGCTTGTTTCTTTGCTCCTTTGGAATCAAGGCATAATAGGTGGAACCAAAAACTCTGAGATGCCTGATTGAAGGGAGATGGACAAACCACATTTCATGTGGAGTCTTGTTATCAAGAGCATTTGAGGGACTTCTGTTTCTCAAATAGGCTGCACATTTCACTGCATCACCCCAAAACATTAGTTTTACATTCTTAAAAAACATCATTGAGCGTACCATATTCATTATGGTTCTGTTCATTCTTTCTACTACACCATTTTGTTGAGGATTGTAGGGAACTGTAGTCTGATGTGCAATTCCATGTTGGTGAAGATAATATTCAAAAGCATTTTAAGTGTATTCTTTCCCATTGTCAGTACGAAGTGTACCAATTTTAGATTGTGCTTGTTTTTCTATCAATGCATGAAAGTCCTTGAATGTTTGAAATGCTTCTGATTTTGTCTTTAAAGAGTAAATCCAGCACATTCTTGAGTAGTCATCAACAAAGGTCATAAAATACTTATTCCCATTGGTAGAAGGAGTTGGCATTGGGCCACATAAATCAGAATGCACTAATTCTAATTTCCTACTTGCTCTGAAATTAGATTCATGGAATGGCAGCTTACTGTGTTTCCCTAATATACATGCATCACATTTTCTTTTCTCTTTGGGAATGGTGGGAAAACCAAATACACCATTCTTTCTCAACAAACGAAGACTGTTATAATTCAGATGACCAAATCTTGCATGCCACAATAAACTTGATGACAAATTACCTTCTCCATGCTGAGAGAGGTAGGCATAGTTCTGAACCCTTGCAAATGAACCCTTTAGCTTCAGCAGCTTCCCATCTTCGTATCTAGTCATGATGACTTGGTTGTCAGAGGAATTTCTTATTTCTACGATTCCATCAAACATGTGGATGGAATGGCCTTGCTGTTGAATCTACACCAAGGACAACAAGCTTCTCTGCAACTCTAGAAGATAAAGAACATTCTTCAACAAGAAATCAGGGAATCTAGGCATATTCAGCCGAATGGTGTCCATTCCCTTTGGTTTAACACTTGACTTATCTGCAAAGTAAACTATGCCATTTATTGTTTCATTAAGTTCTTCAAAACAGTCTTTTCTAAAAGTCATGTGTGATGTTGCACCAGTATCAAGTAGCCAACAATCTGTGTAAGATGAAAGTGAAGTCATTTCATTAATACCAAGATTACAATGTGCAACAATACAATGAGTAGAATCTTAAGATTTACTAGCATCTTGGTTCTTATTGTCATCTTTCTTCTGGTTATGTCTATCTTTGATGGAGTCCCACAAAGCCCAACACTGATCTGCTGTGTGTCCAATCTTTCCACAATGCTTGCACTTCAAATCTAATCTTTTGCTGGAGTTGTTTCTGCCTCCTCTACCTCTGAATTTTCTTCTTCCTCTACCTCTCTTGCTACTTTCTCCTTTGGGATGATCATTGGATTGGTCTTTGGTGTGGTTCTTTGCTTTTTGAGCAAATCAAAGTGATTCTCCAGAATGCTCGGTTGTCTTCTTACCAAAAGCTTTCTCTCTGTCAGCTATCTTCTCTACCAGGGTGTCAAATGTCAGTGATTTGAACTTGTCACTTTCTTGCAACGACTCAAGATAGTTGGAGTGAGAAGGATACAAAGATTTTACAAATGCTGCAAGGGGAAGATCTGGTTTCATACCAGTGACTTGAATCTTGTGCATGATAGCTTTGATTTCAGAGGCAAGTAACATGGGATCATTGTCTTTTACTTCTAAACTGAATAGTTTTAGCATTAGTTGAATAACTTCCATTTCAGAGTGTGAATCATACAGATCTTTTAACATTTTTAGTGCTTCAAAACATGACTTTGTAGGCAATATGTGTTGGCTCACCTGTTCACTGAATGTGGCAGTGATTACTGCTAAAGCTTTCTTGTATTTTTTTTTCCAAATGGCCTTCTCTTTCTCGGATTCTGGAGGTCCTCGGTCTTTGGTTATGGGCCCTCCAGCTTCTGTCTCTATTGTGGTGCCTTCGCAAATACCATCCCAAAGGTCATTGTAGATGAAGGCAGATTTGATCTTCCTCCACCAATCTGGATAAGTGTCTTTTCCAGTGAGAGTGGCACCAACTACAGATGCTATAGATTGCATCTTCTGTGATTGAATCTTGCAACTAAAACAATAGGAGAAAAAGAAGAAAGAGTAAAGGTGCAGGTCTAAGTCTCTGCCACCTTCCTCAAGCTTTATAACAATGTCAATGTCTCTGCTATTGTCATACAAACTTTGAAATACAAACTTAATCCTCTCAAGCCTACAATACCAACTTTAAATATGCTTTCAATGGCTTTCAAACTACTAGAAAACAATCTCTCACCAACGCAAAGGAGCAGGTCGCAGGTCAAAGAAAAGCAGGCTTTCTTCAAGATATTAGAACGCAGCCTTCTTGTCAATGCTGCAACACTCTTCAAAATACAGACGTACACCAACAATCTTCTCTGGCAATGTAGTCACAGTTTCACTTTGCAGCAGTTCACAAGGAAGAGAATCACTTCAGAAAAGAGAAGTGCAACATGCACTTCTTCTCCAATGTATCAACTATCAGTCACAAGCTCATCAAATACACAGCAAAGAAATCACAGCATTAGAATTAATGATTTCAAATCACATGACTTCATATCCATGGGTCTCCAAATGTTGCTCCGTGCAACTATGCATTCATATAGCTTTAGTGCTTTTAAAAAATGAGACAGCCCCAAATTTCACAGTAGAGCACGATAACACATTCTCCATGTAGTCGGTCTTCACCAACGCACATCCTTAACCAACGAGATTCAACACAAAGCATTTGGATTCTTCATACAATAGTCATCAACGATAGCATGATAGCACACAATTGGGATAGTTCCAACACTAGCCACAAGCAAAATCAGTCCAAACTTCAACAGGGCTCCACCACAGGAATGTTAGGACTTTTCCATGTCACATCAGTCTTCAATGTAGCTCTATCGTAATCTTTACAAAGTACTCAACGATACTCCAATTGCACCAGCATTCAACATATCTAAGTTTATGCACCGGCAACAATAGTGAATGGTCTCACACACTCAACGCAACTCCAATTGCACCAAGGTTCAACGAATTAGGGTTGTGTAGCGGATAGCAGAGATAAAACATACTACAGAAAGGAATCAAAGAAATAATGGGCATCTTCTAGGTCTGTTTACACAGATACAGTAGCTCCATTCAACTTTACTACTCAACACAGCAACCGCTCCTTCAAGCACACTAGGTCACGATAGTCTCCACAATGGGAGTCTCACACTTCACATTGGTGGAAAGAAGATTAAGGTGCAGAACGCATATAGATAATAGGCAGACTCCAACACAGAAAATAGCAGGTACAACACGCAGAGGAAATGCATGGACAAAAATTAGGGTTTAGTCGATGAAATGAGCTATTTGAATGGCATGCAAGTAATAATATGCACTCAGAGAATATTCCAGACTAGGAAATTCTAGACTGTGGGAAGAAATTCTTGAAACGTTTACTAGCAAGAGGACGCAGAGGGCATATGCCAGAGCTGAGCCGACAAGCCTCTTCAATGGAAGTGAGTCTGGCAGATTGAAAGCAGGAGAATGGCAGGCATGTAGGTAGGAGTTATGGAGCTCTGATACCACTGTCAGGTGGAATAAATCCTGAATTCATATTATTTCTCCATAGAATGCCTTTATTTATACATCTACGATGACTCTTGGGATCACACATCCGAGAGTCTCTTCATATTCCTAATATTTACAATAACGTATAATCCCGACGGATTATATTCCAACAGTTTGAATGGTTATTCATGCCTTTTGGCTTAACCAATGCATCAATGACCTTCATGCAATATATGGATGACATTTTTCAACCTTTCATCGGCAAGTGTGTCATTGGATATTTAGATGATATCTTGATTTTGAGTCGATCACAGGAAGAACATGTCTGACAACTTTGACAAGTCCTCGACACTCTTCAACAACATTGATTCTATTTTAACATGGAAAAATGCTCATTTGCGATGAACAACATCAAATATTTGGGGTATGTAATCGACTCTGCAAGAATTCACACCAATCCAGACATGGTACAAATCCTCAAAGATTGACTCATTACTCAAAATATTCATGAACTAAATTTTTTTCTTAGTTTGTTTAATTTTTATCAGGAGTTCATACTCGGATTCAGTCACATAGCCTGGCCTTTGAATCAATTGACTAAGGAAAATGCGAAAATTGTCTTCAAATGGACATCAACACAACAACAAGATTTTGAGTAGCTCACACACAAGCTTTGTACTGAACCAGTACTTGTGTTACATAATTTGCATCAACCTTTTGAGATTGAGATGGACGCATCGGACTATGCTTTAGGCGCAGTGATCACTTAGTCTGGTCACCGAGTCACTTTTAATTTCAAAACTTTCAATGACATCGTCAGAAGGTATTCGATGTATGAAAAGGAACTGTATCCCATTGTGCAAGACCTTAAGCAATGGATACATTACATTATTGGTAATTGGACAGTCATTCTTACTGAACACAAGCCCTTACAGTTCACCTTGTCCCAGTCAAAGTTACAAACAAATTGGCAACTCAAGTGGATTAATTGCCTGCAACAAATCCAGTTGGTAATTAAGTATCAGAAAGGTAAATCCAATGCCACAATCGATTGTCTCAGTCGACCACCCATTACTCTACTTTTTATAGTGATGATTATGCAAGGTTACGACACCACTACTTTCTGTCAATCATATTCGATATTTTGCAACTTTTCTGCAATTTATCGACAACTTCAAAATGATCCTCCATCCACTACTGACTACTTCCTGAAAGATACCTTGCTATACAATCTTGGACAATTTTATGTACCGACAGGTGAGAACTGACATAAGCTCATTTGGGATGCACACGACATCAAGATTGTAGGACACTTTGGAGTAGCAAAAACCCTTTCCATCCTCCAAAATTATTTTTATTGGCATTCACTTCAATATGATGTCAACAGGTATATTTGATCATGTGTGGTTTGTTCCATTTTTAAACTGGTGAATTGATAACTAGGACTGTACATGCCTTTGTTATTTTATATTTTACCATGGGAATCTATGTTGATGGACTACTTGATGTGATATCCTACTACCAAACATCAGCATGACATGATATTAGTATTAGTCGACATATTTTCCAAGATGGCTATTCCCTTTCCATGCAAGAAGACTACGATAACACAATAGACTGCTCAACTCTTCTTAGAACATGTTTGGAAACATTATGGAATTTCGACGACCGTCATTTCTGACAGCGATGCTATATTTTTCAGCATATTTTGGAAGACTCTCTGTAAACAACTCAATACGACACACTCTTTTTCGACATCTTTTGATCCTCAGATAGATGGATAGGTGGATGTTGTGAATCGCTTGGTAGTACAACTTCTGCACATGTACAACCACAGGAATTGTTAGACATGGGATGAAATTATCCCATATATATAGCACATTTACAATCATTATCAACACAATTATATGAGCAAGAGTCCATTCAAGAACTATTGTGTATTTCAACCCTCAATGCCCATTAACTTGATCAGTTCATCGACAAAGTTGAACGACACCGACTCTGATCGACAAGAAGTTGAAAAAGCATTGAATTTTTAAGATCAAATATACAACATCCAAAAACAAGCACATGAAATGTTGCAACGAGCTAATTCTAAAGATAAGGCCACGATAAGCATTGTATTCCTCATTCATTTCAAATAGTGGGAATCAGGTTTGGTTGCATATCAAGAAGGAATGCTTCGCTGGTTCATACAGAAAGTTGAATCCTTTGCAATATGGTCCGTACATTATCCTTAGCATATTGGAAAAAATTCTTTCCAGCTCAACATTCCTTCATGCTTGGGTTTGCATCCAATATTTAATGTGGATCTACTTCAACCATACCATGCACCATTGTTGGAAGAGAACAACTTGTAGACAATAGAACTCGAAGACATCAATCCAGATGTTTATGATCCTCTTCCTTGTGACACCATTGTGGGATGACGCATACACCATACAAGGAAAAACACAATTCCCTTGTTTCAGGTGGCTAAAGTTGGGCAGCTCCCAACACAAGGAAAGTGGTACTCTGCTACGAAACTCACCAAAACGTTTCCTCATTTGTACGAGAAAATAATGGGGACCATTGTTTCTTAAGGAAGGAGGAATGATCCACCCAGCAGTTGGAATTGTTTTTTGAATCTAACAAGTTCAACATTGACTTCGACAAGTACAAACCTCGATACAACCTCGAAAGTTTCAACACTTCAACATGCATCGTCGACACCAATGATCAACATGACTACGACAAATTGTATATATGTCTTCTAATCATTTGTAATGTTTTAACTTCCGAACCATTCTAACTTCTTGTAACTAAACGTAACGGGAAGACAAACCAACTGTTCTCAACACTTTATATAAGAATGTACATTATTGTAATATAAAAGCAAAGTATTGAGAATAATATAACATTAATGAAGTAATAGAGATTGGTTCAAACTCTTGCATTTTGTCAGTGTGTATATGTTTCTGTGTGTGTAATGTATTTCCTGCTTTGATCATTCTTAATATGCTTCCGCCATAACATTACTCGATTCATTCAATCGAACTGTTGTCCCCATTGTGCGCTTGGGAATCTGGATCAACAAGAGAGTGATATACTACACCTGGCTTCATGGTCATGTTCTATTGCACTACAACATAAATAATTAAATAGCATGGATGACAAACACCTAGGGATAACCACTTGTCTATAATTAGGAATTTCAACTTGGGCCAATCATATGAGGTGAAAAGTACAATCGATCATGCACCCCATACTTTTCAAAGCAACATATTCTTTGAAATTTACATCATTTCAACTTAGGTACAAGAAGCATTTCAAATTCTTTACAACATTGCTAACATTTCCAAGGTTAACATCATTCCTTGGTACCAATTATAAACCCATAACTATATGCTAATTTACAAGCTAGGACCAATATTATCTTATCAAATTGCTTGTAGGTGCTATGTCCTAACTTCATGATCATCATGATATGATAGGAACCTGTGTTCTTTTCACTTACATAATTTAACTGTTTCCTCTTGTTCAATTCTCATCATACTTAAACAAAATGCCTATAACATTGGTTATGAAAACTAAATTTTTATATCAATGTTATGTCTTAACTAAACTCTTAAACACAAACTTGTAAATTAGAGTGTATAATAACACCAAACATATAAACATATACTATGTCCTTTCTTTAGGTCTAAGAGTTCAAACAATAATTAAATTATCCTAAACTTAACTTCCCTCTTCCTTTTTACAATGATCCATTTACATTTTGTAAATGTATAAATGCACATTATCCTGACAAGCAAAATGACCACTTTAAAAATTAACCAGAAATTTTACCAAATATACCCTTACAAACATGTCCATTTTAAAACACTTAATTAATATCCCCTATACAACTGATGATCTTGTTTCCCAAAACACTTTATCACCTTCAGAAATGTCTTAGATACCAGATGACCAGTTTTGTTACTATTACATTAAGCTACGTACTCTTGTCTCCTATAAGTAATTTGGATAATAGTGGTTCATGGTAGTGGTGAAACTCCTACCCTAGTAGTGTGCCTCCATTGGCTCTGATCCTCCTCTTGGCAGAAACTAATCCTCCACCTAACCTGGTATGGTTCTGTAACTGGCTCTGTTAGTTATTGTTCTCAAGGGTATGGATGTTGGTTTCCACCTTGTGTTGTTTTTTATTTTGTCTTGGATGTTGTTTCGCATGGAGTCTTCCCCCTTCGCAAGGGCCTTAGTACCATCCATTTCTGATAAAAAAGTGGGAAGTTCCATTTTGAATTTTTTGTTTAAGTGATTGTTTATTTGTGGCTACTCTAGTTTCTTTGTCAGGTTTCTAGGATTTTTTTCGGTTTTGTTGGTGGTTATCTGTATCACGTGAAGTAGTGATAAACCCTGATATTTTATTTGACTGTGGATTGTTAACCCTTTCTGAAGATAAAGGCGGGTCCTATTTTTTGCTTTGTATTTCTCCCTTTCCTTTACCGGGAACAAATTTCCTCTACAGAGGGAAACAAAGTTCTCTTGTCCCAGTTTCAGTTGATGTCTTCTTGAGGGTTTATCCTTGGTATTTTAACTCTAGTTGTTTGACTTGTTGTTATTTATTATTTTACAACCCTCTACACTTTTATACCTTTCGGTAGGGTTTTCTCTGAGATTTTCTTCTCTAGGGTATTCTTCTTTTCTCTAGGGAATTCATCTCCTGTTGACTACGGGTTTAACTTTACCGGTATCCATCTTTCTGGGGGTTTACAACTCGGTTGTGACCCTGGTTGGTTTTCACTATTGAGTATTTATTTTCTCTTTTACTTTACCCTTGTTTCTTACCCTACGGTCCTGGGAAGTTTTTCTCAGGGATCTTCATCCTAGAGGTCTGTATTGTTTTGTCGATATAATCTTTCACTTGAATTCTTGGGGGTCCCTATGGGGGTTCATTGGTGTAGTTTTTGGTCGACTCGTGGGAACTGCGTGTTTCTTTTGGACCGAAGTTTTTTTCCAGGGTTTTTGACCTTTTATATTGGTTATTTACCGTCTTAGGACTAGGGTTTTATGTATCCCTGTTAGTCTAAATGATTGAGATTTGAGGGGGTTGCGCCTTGTACATACACGAAGGCATGTAATTCCTTCTCTCGTTTAAAGAGAAATGCAAAGGCGATTAAGGAACTGAAGGCCAAGCAGAGTTACGTGTTGGGGCATGACATGTATATGGACAGGATTGCAGCCCTTTGCAGTAGAGACTTATTGGGGAGGATTGTATATGTCAGCATGGGGAAGAAGGAATGGGTTGAATGGGCCATCATCCATTGGAAGCCCCTTCTGAACTATGTTCCAACTATTATTCTATTGGCTAATCGGTGGCTCGTCATATTTTTCCTGGAAGATAAATATGCTATGAGGATAGTTAACTCTTTCTAGACCATTAATAAGGTCTCACTTGTGCTCAACAGATGGCACACAGACTTTGATCCTCCCCGGGATAGGGTGGTCAAGCGCCATCTGTGGGTTCTCCTCCCGGCCCTTCCATTTCCCCTTTGGAGAAAATATTTTCTCATGGGTCTTGCTAACTCCTTAGGGAGATTTGTTGCTATGGAATATTATTTTCATCTCATAATTGACAAAAGAATGGAAAAAGTGTTGGTGGAGATGGACATTTCCAATGGTCTTCTTGCAGAAATTGATATTTTGTATAACAATATGCCTATTTTCCAAAATCTAGATTATCTTAATATCCCATTCAGATGCAATTACTATCATGAGGTGGGGCATTTCCGACGTTCCTATCCCTTGACCCTCTAGGGTTTCCCACCTTCTGCAAGAACTGGATTTGACTCTTCTCCTAACAGATCCTCTTCACTGAGCCCCCCACCTAGGGAGACTATTACAAACTTCCCAATCGAAGGTATGTATAAGTCCCATTCTCCCATAATTTATGAATATTTAACAAAAGAAGAACTCCCTTACATTCAAGATGTGGAAAATTGTATGTCTTTGACTCTGATTAGTGTTTGTCCTTTGGTTTAGCAGTATGATGCTCCTAAACATGTTTAATCTACTAGTCTTGAGTCATCAAATCCTTTGGCCCAAGCTTCCACTCCGGCCGGTGAGACTCCCCTTTGTATACAAGATCCTTTTTCATCCCTCCAGGAAAAGTTAGGGAGCGACTTACCTCTTTATAATACTAATGAGTTTCCTCCTCTTACACTCTCACGGGGTCCTACCTCATGTGTCCATAAACCTTCCAGGCCCTGTAACTCTCCGTCTTTCTCTGACCCTGCCTTAATGAAGTCTCTTTCTATATTCTTGGACAATTCTCCCCTCTCACCGTTGACTCTCCCATGAGACACAATTAGGAAAACAAAAAAGAAACCTGTATATGAACCCTTGGAAAGCAGAGATACCCCTCTCTACACTCCTCTTTCTGTAAGGATCAAAACTGTAGCTATGGCCTCATCCTCTCCTTCATCTTCCATATCATCTCTTCGGGTGCTTAGAGCTATGTCACCCATAATATATGGACCCTTATGAAGATTATAACTTTGAATTTTCATGGTTTCAGGAGGTTTTCCAAACAAAAATCCCTCAAATCTCTCTTCTCCTCTTTAGCTCCGGACATGATACTTATTCAAGAGACTATGTGTGATCACTACCATGCCCTCCTTGATTTCTCTAAACTATTGTTGTGTTGGGAATTATGTTCCCTTGACTCTTCTAGCCTCTCGAGAGGCCTCTTGACTTGCTGAAACCCTTTGTCAGCCCGTTGTAAATATTTTCAAACCTATGTTGGTATATTGGTCAAGGAAAATTTTTGAGGATCTGACACTGAACTTTCTGTCCTCAACTGTTATGGACCCTATTTGAATAGGGTTCCTTTTTGGAACAATGTGGTTATTGGAGGTATTTTTGGACTATCTAAATTTATTTTTGTAGGTGGCTTAAATTTTACTCTTAATTATGCATAGGTTTGGGGTAATTTGGCAAGAATGGATCCATTGGCACCTTTATTCTCTCAGCTCAATGAAGATGCCAACTTGATAAATATGGCCCCATCTTGTGCAGGTCCTACTTGGAGGAATGGTAGGGAAGGTGAGGCGGGCATTAATAAAAGGCTGGAAAGATTTCTAGCTTCGAATTCCCTCATACCCCACCTTTAGAGGCATAGAGCTTGGGCCCATCCATATGAGGTATCTGACCATTTTCCTATTTGTTTGGAATGAAATACTAATTCCACTATAAAT
>LPNX011229345.1:469492-482226 GCA_001517045.1 Pseudotsuga menziesii | reverse complement strand
AAGTGGACTGAACTGAGAGACACAAACAAAAAATTCTTCCATGGTTATGCTTCTTCCCGCAAAAAATTAAACTCTATATGGTCCCTCAAGAATGAGGATGAGGAGACATTATGCTCTCCCTGAAAAGTCACAAAGAGAAATATTTGGCACATGAATGATTAACCTGGTTATTGAAGAGCAGAGTTAAGTGGACTGAACTGAGAGACACAAACAAAAAATTCTTCCATGGTTATGCTTCTTCCCGCAAAAAATTAAACTCTATATGGTCCCTCAAGAATGAGGATGAGGAGACATTATGCTCTCCCTGAAAAGTCACAAAGAGAAATATTTGGCACATGAATGATTAACCTGGTTATTGAAGAGCAGAGTTAAGTGGACTGAACTGAGAGACACAAACAAAAAATTCTTCCATGGTTATGCTTCTTCCCGCAAAAAATTAAACTCTATATGGTCCCTCAAGAATGAGGATGAGGAGACATTATGCTCTCCCTGAAAAGTCACAAAGAGAAATATTTGGCACATGAATGATTAACCTGGTTATTGAAGAGCAGAGTTAAGTGGACTGAACTGAGAGACACAAACAAAAAATTCTTCCATGGTTATGCTTCTTCCCGCAAAAAATTAAACTCTATATGGTCCCTCAAGAATGAGGATGAGGAGACATTATGCTCTCCCTGAAAAGTCACAAAGAGAAATATTTGGCACATGAATGATTAACCTGGTTATTGAAGAGCAGAGTTAAGTGGACTGAACTGAGAGACACAAACAAAAAATTCTTCCATGGTTATGCTTCTTCCCGCAAAAAATTAAACTCTATATGGTCCCTCAAGAATGAGGATGAGGAGATGGTGGAGGATATTGATCAACTCAAATATGTGGGTGTGAAACATTATACTAAAATATTCAAGGATGATGGGATGACAAGTATTAGCGATCAAATGAAGATTATACAACTCTTTCCCTCTATGTTGTTCGAGGAGGAGGCTTCTATGTACACCTATGAAGTGACACTAGTAGAAATTGAAGGTGAAATAAAGGCCTTCAAAAGGGATAAGATCCCAAGTCCGGATGGATGGTCAGTCAAATTCTACCTCTGGTTTTTTTTATCTTTTGGGGGAGGACCTACTCAAAGTTGTGGAATTTTCTACGAAAGAGGGTAGAGTTACCTATGCTCTTAACTCCACTTTCCTTACCCTCACTCCAAAGTGTGAAAGGCCACAAACCTTTGCTGACTACTACCCTATCTCTCTTTGTAACTTGTTGTATAAATTGATCTCTAAGATAGCGACCAAAAGGCTTAAGCCTTTCCTTGATAGATCTATTTCATCTGAGCAGTTCGGTTTTCACAATGATAGACATATATTGGAACTTCTGGCCATCACCCAGGAATCATTACACATAATCAAACCAAAAAGAGGAGAGCCTTGCTTCTTAAGTTAGATATGATCAATTCCTTCGGTTGTGTTAACTAGAATTTCTTGAGGCTCATTCTCTTGCAAATTGGCATTCCCCTTATGGGAGTGAATTGGATCATGGGATGCATATATTCTTCAAATTTTGTTGTGCTAATCAATGGTACCCCCTCCAGGTTTTTCATTGCTTCTAGGGGGATCAGATAGGGATGCCCCCTCTCCCCTCTTATTTTTCTTCTTGTCATTGAAGGGCTTAGTCTACTTACTGAAGATGCAAAAAAAGGGGTTGAGTAAAGGAATTAATATCTCCTCGACCCTTGCTCTAACTCACCTACTATTCGTTGATGATGTGGTGCTCTTTGGGGTTGGGAAACTTGAGGAATGGTAGGCCTTTGATGAAATACTTGTTGTATTTAGTTCAACTTCTGGTATGTGTATAAGTGTGGAAAAATCCTCCTTTTTATACAGTGAAGTGGAATATGAGATATTAAATGGAATCTATGGAATTATGCCCTATAAAATGGATCCCATCATTGTTGGATTCAGATACATGGGATACTTCCTAAATCACCTAGGATATGGCATTAAGGATTGGAATTATATTTTAAAAATCTTTGAGAACAAAATCAGTCATTGGACTTACAGAATCCTCTCCCTGGGAGGAAGAATCATCCTCATTAGAGCTGTTTTAACAAGATTGCCATTGTACTGGTTTACATTGGCTCTCATTCCCAATTCTATTCTCAACAAACTCAGACAGTTCATATTCTCCTTTCTCTTGGGAATTACACATGATACCCACCGTCTACACCTATCAAACTGGCAGTATCTTTCTAGACATTTGGAGTATGGGCGTTGGAACATTAAGAATTTGAAATGGTTTTGTATTGCTCTTATATTGAAGATCCTTTGGATGGCCCTTTCTGGTACAGGTATATGGCACCAATTAATAAGGGAAAAATATCTCAAGGACCTTACAGTTGAAGATTGGCTGCGAAAAAAATATTTTACTATCAGAGGAACGTCTTTCTTTTGGAATGGTTTTTTAAGAACCCTCTCCCGGATCACTAGAATGCTAAGTTGGAAACTAGGTAATGGTTTGTCCATCAAATTGGGCATTGACCTAGTCATTGGAATGGACTCTCACTATGTCCTTTTAGATGATCTTAGGGAATATTTGAATGATTATGGACTAACCACACTACATCATATCCAATACATGGGTGAAGGCACTATGAGGTAGTCTTACTGGATTTCAACAACATATTTAGACCTTGGAGGAAGATGGAAAGATGAATGGGACTGCTACACCAAAGGACTTTTACTGGGGGAATCAAGTTATCGGATTGCATGGATAAGCTTCTGTGGACCCACAATCCTAACAATGGTGTAGTTATTGCCATTCTAGCATATGACTTGATTGTCTCTTCTATATTTCTCTTGGATAAGAAAACAACCATGTCAAAAATTTGGGCCTGCGCTACTCCATTAAAAATAAAATGCTTTTTATGGCTGGCCATAGAGAATCAGATCTAAACATGGGACAATTTAAATAGAAAAGGTTGGATCGGTCCCAGTCATTGTTGTTTGTGAAAAGGGGAAGAGGAATTTATTAGACACTTATTCATTGTATGCCCCTATACCCTACACATCATCGAATGTATGAGAAAAAGATTCAATATGGTGATTACTTGGTCCAACATCTCTTTTCTAGAAACTCTTGATAAGTGGTTCTCCATTGAATCGGTAGACACTCATTTTCCATTACTTCTCTTATAACATTTTTGTTGCTTTCTCATCCACTTGTCAACATGTGTTGTCACTGATGAATGAATATCTATCCTCAAGCATAACTAAGAAGGTAAGAGTGGTGGGGCCGTCCCATTTCCTAAATTATCCTTATGGTTTCTTTAATGGGGATCTTGTAAACTTGATAAGGGGACAAGGTATTCACCTGGCTATCAGTCCACTACATTTTTTCTGTATAAAGTTGGGTTGTGGTCACAACACCAATACCAGGGCCTAGTTACTTGAACTTTGGGTATTGCTCTAATTTTATGATGCCATTGGACTTCCTTTTCTCCATATATTTGGAGACTCTGTTGTTGTGATTAACTAGGAAAATAACAAGTCAACTCTTTCTGCACTGTATCTGATATATTGGTGTAATAATATACCTAAACTGAAAGACACTTTCCTCTTCCTGGTTTTTCAACATATATAGGGAGCACAACATGATGGAAGACTGCTTATCAAAGGAGGCACTATCTATGTCCCCTAGCCTCTTTACTTTAACATAAATATATGATGGTGAGATCATTGAAGAAAGAATTTTACAGCTCTTTTAGAGCTTTTATTATTGGAGCTTTGACTCCTTGAATAGTTTCCTTGGGGATCTATATTGCTTGTTTGCAGACAGTTTCTATGAATGAATTTAGTATTTCTTTGAGATTCCCATTAGGATAAGAATCATACGCTCTACTTGTTCTCTCCATTGCAGTGTTGATGACCAACTTGTGGAATGTTGTTTGGAACCGGCTCACTTGATACTTTGGTGATTATGATCCATCAGCCCTATCTATTTTTTGTTTTTTTGGGTCAGGATTGAATATGCTAGATTGTTGATAGAAAGTATGATTATCTTATAATCATGAGATGTAACCATTTCTTTGATTCATATGAATAACAAGGAATAGTTTTTTTCTTCTGAAAAAAAAAGTAATTTGAATAATGGAAAAGACTTATTCTTACACACCGAGAATCCTTCTTTTATTCTTTTATAATCATTATTTTATTGACATGAAATGAGTAATGATTTCACCCCTAATAGAAATACTAAGTGATTCAACTAAACCACTTATGTATTTATGATCCCTATAACATTTTTTTGACATCGTTAAGGACCACATGACCATGAAAAAAAAATTATGCATTGAATGTGACGATGAACAAATCACACTAGACACAAGCTTCTAACATAAGTTTCATCGTGGCAATAACATGGATAGATTCCACATTCAATAAGAAAGTGGGGTGAGGTATAGAAATACCAAAATAAATTTCAAGTATATATTTTCATGCAATAATGTTTACCTTAATTACGTGCTACGCTTCACACTTCTCTATCAATAACCCTGTCTTATCCATGCTATCTTCTTTAGTAGTAATATTTCTAGAAATTACATTTCCTGCTTTTATACACCATAAGAGAGTCCTCTGATTATTTTGTTCTCACACCTACAACATTCAATGAAATCTTCTATTATTTAACACAAGAACAAATATGGCTTCATATTTGTTAGTGTTAAAATTTAATACACAGACAAATATATTGCAGTTAAATAAACAAAAATAAAACAGGAAAAAAAAAACACATAGAGAGACACAAAGAATTAATGTGGTTTACCATACTACACATGGCTACGTCTACAACAAAGTAGATTTTATCTAGGATCTATCTAAAATGCAGCTATTGATTATTGCAAGAGGACTATGCAAGTAGTTCGATATATATTTGATCTCATAGTATCAAAAAACCATAATCCATAAAGTGGTATTGGAATACAATGGGCATACTCCATCCATTCCCAAGAATGAGTTGTTACCAACTCATATCTTTACACCCAACCACCCATTTCTAAGAATGAGTTGTTACCAACTGTTGTACAATTGTTCATGAAAAACCAAGGAAATCTAACCATCTTCTAAATTAGGCTTTAGATCCAAAAAATCTACCACTTGAAGTCTAATTCATGATGCTTGCAACCATGCTTAGATATTTTACCTACTTTCCATGGTCTATTGTCACAGTTTTAGAGGACAAATAGAAGCTTTGCACAACTCTAACTTCCCTTTTGGAACAACCTTGGTAAATGCATCTCCAAGATTCAGATTAGTGTGTATCTTCTCCAACCTCATATTAACTTGTTCAAGAATACTTTTAATAAAGTGATATCGTAGATCTACGTGCTTTGTTCGTGAATAAAATGCTTCATTTTTTTCCAAATGTATAACACTTTTGGTATCAGTATATAACACGAAGTCCTTTTATCTACTAACCAATTCAGACAATACTGTTTGCAACCACAACATTTCCTTAACTCCTTTTATGATTGCAATATACTCTTCTTCAATAGTGGAAAGATCCACCACCTTTTGTAAGCTATAAATACAACTGAATGTTTCTCCTACCAATGTGAACACATACTCGACTGTAGAGTGTCTTGGATCTAATTCACTAGATGTATCTAAGTCTACATATCCTTGCAGTTGTGCATATTTTCCTCTAAATTTCAATACATGATCTGATGTGCCTTTCAAGTATCTCGAAATCTATTTCACTTCCTACCAATAAATTCTTCATGGATTACCCATATATCCAATTACCACTCCCACTACTTGGGCAATTTTTAGTCTTTTACAAATGATTGCATACATAATCCCCCGAACTATTGAAGAATAAGTTACTCTTGATATGTATTAATTCTCTTGATCAAGTGTCTTGGGACACATCTTCGAAGATGATTTGAAATGATTGGATAAAGGTGTACTCAATAGCCTAGCATACTTCATGCTAAATCTATTCAACAATTTCCAATATATTTTTCTTGTGATAGTTTTAATTCTCTATTCTTCTTGTCTCTGATAATTTCCATTCCAAGGATTTGCTTTGCAGCACCCAAATCCTTCATTTAAAACATCATATCCAACTATTGTCTTAACTTGTTCAATTTCAGTCTTGCTAGATCATGCAACTAGCCTATCATCCACATGTAATAAAAATAGTACAAATTCACCATTTTCAAAATACTTATAATAGGCACAATGGTTAGATTCACATCTATAGAAATTTTGTTCAACCATACATGAATCAACTTTTAAGTACCATTTCCTTGGAGTCTATTTCAGTCCATAAAAACTATGATTTAATTTGCACATGAGGCCCTCTTTACTTTTTTCCTCAAATCCTTTAAGTTTCTTCATGTACAATTCTTTCTCCAAACCACCATGTAGAAAAGTCAAAGATAATTTTAGGGGTGAAATTTATCCCATGGGCTATTTTTTGACCCTTTTTTTTTTCAAAAAAATGATTTTCGAATTTACCTTTTTTCAAACATGATTCTCCAAATTCCATGGCATAATATTTTTTTTACTTTAAAATTCACCAAAAACTATTTAAAAGCTATATAAAGTCTGTAGAAATTTGAGTTTAATTTTAAAAAAAATTGCCAAACATTTTATGGATGCAAATTTAAAGATTATTAATATTCGCAAAGGTTTCTAGAATTAAAAAAAAATATGGATCCTTAAAATTTTCCTTGAGAAAATTTGTCTTGACATCAAGATGCTGAAACTCTAGATGGTGGATAGCTACTAAATCCAACACTATTCCAATACAAGTCAATTTTACAACTAGTGAAAAAATCTTTGTGAAATCAATGCCTTTTTGTTGAGAATAACATTTGACCACCAGCATAGCTATTGTAATCTCACAGATCACATAGGGTTACCAATAATACATCCTAAAACATACATACATAACAGAGGCAAGAGATAAGAACAAGTAGATAGAATAACATATTATATTAACATGAGAGGGTCCATACAATGCAGAGAACTGAACTGAGTTCTCATCTGGCTCAACAACCTAATATATATGTTTTACAAACAGTTACAAAACAACTACCTGTCGGTTCGGTGAACCGACATGACTTTAGGTGTCTGACCTAATCTCTAGCTAGTCGGCTGACCGACTTAGTCGGCCGATCGACTATGTTAGCTATCATTCAAGTCAGCATACTGGCTTGCTCCTCCAACATCTCCCCCACGAACAAAACGTTTCTTCATCCCGAAGAAACAGGGAGGTACCAAAATTTTCCTTGTTCGTCTAAGTAGTCATTATTTTGTGCTCGATCTTCATGGGTTGTGAAGTCTGATGGTCGGTCTTTTTTGTATGCAGACTTTGACAATTGCTGGAGCTGTCACCGCTAGATCATGTTGGAAATCTGTCCAACTATGCAATATTTTCTCGATGTCGATGGTGAGTGTAGTCACACTTGACAAGATCGACATTTTCTCTTGAATGGAAAGTTCAGCTATTCTTTCCATGTCAAGACCCATAAACTGGTCCTTTTCCTCTGCTGTCTCCATGAGTCGTTTCATCTGCGGGTAGATGATGTCTACTTTTTCCAAGTTGGGAATGGCTTGATGCACCCACTGATGTGCTTCTCGCTCGAGTTTCTGTAGTTTTCTTGTCTCAAGCACTATTTGATATTCAATTGTGCTTCTGAGTGCTTCATCAGTGGTTTTACTCTTCTCGAGTGCTTGGATCTATTGTCGGGTCTGTCTGGTGTGCTGATAGACTTTCCCATAGTAAGCAGGCCAGTCTCTCAGTACTTCTTCCATGATAACAGATTCCTCCATGTGATCTTGCAACACCTTGTAGGATTTAGAAAAGGCTATGTGTTGATCCATCAATAGTCGGACGGTTTCTTCTTTCTGCTCTTCTTTTGTTTCTTGAATCTGTGCTTGGAGCGCCGACACCACGCTTTCAAACAGCTCATAATCTCTTTCTAGATATTTATCGGTGTTGACCTCTATCGGTCTTGGTATCACAGACTAGACCAGGTTCCTGGATGTGGTTGGTGCTGATGGTTGTGGTGGAGGTGGTTATGGTGCAGCTGGTTGAATTAAGGGTTCTGAGTCAGGGGTTGGTGGTGATGGGGTTGGTGAATGGTCGGGTGTGATTGGGTTGGTGGAAATGTGGTCGAGTGGTGGAATGTTAGTCTGAGGAGGTGAGTCCAAGTCAGAGAACAGTTGGTTGATTTCTTGATTTATGTCCTTGATATTTTCTTCTTCCTCACCTCCGGTTAGTTCAGAGGCTAGTAGGTGGGTTTCAGGTTCATTCAGAATGATAGACGTGGTCCGACGTGTGACAAATTCAACTTCTTTGTTGGGATTTCTCTCAAAGGTTGAAGTCATAGTTGCAAAGATTTTTGGCCTCTAGAGTACTTGGATAGGTTGGGAAATTAGTAGTCGGGGTCCTTCGACTTCGAAGAGAGGTGCTTTGGTCGAGAGCTTCTGCACTTGGGTAAATATCTCAGGCAATTTTTCAATGTAATCCTGGAGGTATCTATCCTAGTCGAACTTTTCCTTCATAGCCTTCGACATAGCACTTTTGCATAAGTCAAGTGGGATTATTGAAAGTTGTTCTGGTACTATCTCTTCTGTTATTTTTGTCAGAGACGGAGGTGGGGGTGTAGACACAAGATCTACGACATTTTCAGGCGTTGAAGTGTGTGTAATCTTTTCCTTCTTTGGTCAACCTTGTTGTGCCTCTGCCTCGACAAATCTTTGAAACTGAGTTTCCACCGACACTTTGTTTACTGAGGCATCTTCTATTATGTCGAGTGTCGTAGCTTCCAGTTCCTCATCATCATCTAAAGACTTTGCAATGATAAGCTTGCGCTTACCTTTTCCTTGTTGTTGTTGTTGTGTTCTTTTCCTCTTTCTTGCAGCTGCTATCTCCTTCGACAATTTGGCTATAATTTTTTTGGTGATAGTATACTCTGGGTTTTCATTTTCTATCTCTTCCTTTGGCTCTTGAGTCAGGATGAGATTTTCTTCAGCCGAAGTGGTTAGCTGTTGTTCTGCATGTGTTTCTTCCCTCTATGCCATCAGAGGTTTGATTATGATTTGTAGTCGACCAATGGTTTCAACCGGGGTCTCCTCCGACACAAAGGTACTGATGTATAGGTTGAGCTCGTAATCCTCCTCCTTCTCTTGGTTTGTCAACGGTTCCTCTATCGAGAAGTCCGTTTCCTTTGCTTTTGCTGGAATTGGTATCTTTGCTCCTGACTGTCAAGCTAGTTCCCGAAATATCTATTCGACTGACGGATAATAGTCAAGGTTCTTTGCATTTGATTTGGTGCCCTGCATGTACCACACCGTGGTATGGTCGAGCTCTAGCTGAATGTGGGCCTTTTTAGGTAGACTTCTTTAGATGCTTTGAGGCACCCTCCATCTGGTTGTGCGGATTTTTAGCTGCTGGAGCCGGTTTTCCAACAAGAGTTTCCCCTTTTCAAGTTCCATCATTGTTCCTTTCTGGGAGAATGGTTTGAATCTCCACATATGAAATCTTGTCGGTTCTTGAAAATTTTTGTGTCCTTCAGGGAAAATATAGAACATTACTATCCATAAGATAAGGGATGGAAACATGATAATTCCTCCCATCTCTTGGCATTTCTTGCAGATGTTTTTGATCATGTCAACGACATACTCAGCCCATCTCTATACCTTTCCATTGGTTGCAATGGTGTCTACTGCTTCCAACATGTCTAGTTTGAGGTTTCTTCCTCGACCTGCCATTGTGAGTGTAATGGCTATGATTTTGGCCACGATCTATGGTGTTCGAGCTGTTATGTGACCAATCATTAGGCCTTTCAAGTTTTTTCCCGATGCTGACCTTGTTATTTCTTCGACCAGTCCTTCTTTTATACTGACTGGTACTAGGTCTTCTTTGTTTGATAACCCTGTCAGTTTGGAGATAAATTCACCATATATGTCGATCGGTTGGTCGAAGTAAAATCGGTTGTTGTGGTACCGGATTATGACAAACTTGACTGCTATTTCTTTTGTGCCACCACAGCTGGCCATGAGCGACGCGTTGACATAATTTACGATGCAACTGTGTTGTATTTTCTCTGCAGCTGGGGTAGGTTTCTTGTCGATGTACGCCCATTATTTTATTTCGGCCCATAGTTTTTCCCATGAGCCTTCTTGCACCCTAGCGTTCTTTATGTTATTTAATATTCTCACTAACAGTGTCTCTGCAGTCTGTAATTCCTTGGTCTTAGCTGAAGCTTTGGTCTATTTTGGTGCCATCTTGTTGGTCTGGTGGTCGATTTCATGAAGGTGCTTTTTCTTTTCAGTCATCTAGTTGCTATGATTCTCTCTCTGTTTGAATTGCTGTGAATGATCCTTTGGTGGTTCATTGTTAGAATATAATCCGTTGGGATAATATATTGTAAATAAATAAATAAATAGTTATGTAGGAAGCTGAACAGTTACATAGGAAGTTGAAAAGGTTGATGAAGCTCAACCACCACATGTAATATATAAATGTATGCATTAGCCATGAATAGAATTGAAATGGGAGTTATTATCTATCAGTGGTATCAAATCTTGGCTATTTGCCATAACTCCTGCCTGCTACATTTCAGTCCTGGCATTCTTCCTGCTCCGTCAGTATGCCAGTCGCATGCATTGTATGCGTTATTTTCTTGGAGACCTGCCTAACCCTAATTTGTAACCACGTTCTCTCTTCTTACCATTCCATTCATCATTCTATTGTGGGTGCTTCTTGTTATGTGACTGCTGCCTGCATGAAGAGACCGTGTTCATAGCGAGAGAGCCTGTGTGAAGAGACTGCCTGCGTGGAGACTGCTTCCTGCGTGAAGAGCCTGCGTTGGAGATTGATATACTGTGTATGTTGGAGACTAATATATTGAATGAATTGTACTTCCAGCAGAAGCGCACCACCTCTCTTGGTTCGAGTTTGTGAGAGTTGAAGACGTTTGTGAAGAATACTGCGTGAAGGTAAAAGTTGCACAATTTTTGCTATGTTGGGGACTGCATAAAACCTAATATTTAACCCTAATTTTGTATGTAGGCACTTCCATCCATCCCTAACCACAATACTGGCGTGACCTACCTATATGTATTCAATATCTTGAATCCTTTCCGTATAGGTATAATTGTATACGTCGAGTTGTGTTGGGAAAATGTTGTCTGTATGATGCTGTATTAATGAATTTTAAGGTGGAAGTTCTATTGAAGCTTGAGAATTGTGACCTATCCATCTTCCTCTCCACTCTTAAGTTGCATCTTGCTCTTGAAAGTTGCAACCACAACCTTGGAAGTTTCGTGTGCTATTATATCCTCCCATCTACGACTAGAGGAAACTAACTTAGTTTGCATAAACTTGAACTCTTTGGCTGCGAACGACCTAAAGTATTTGGGATCAAATTTATCTTAGTAAAATCGCGTGGAGTAACCTCGTGGATATATGCTGATTAGTGCACTAGTGGAAGTGTTGTGCGTAAAGAGTGCCATCTCTTGTGATCCATGTAGAGCAAAATCCTTGTGGTTTCTCTCTACGTGGGAGATATTTATGAATCCAATACCTGAAGCTACGTTTTGAATATGAGATCAGGTAGGTAGGAAACATTCTGACAGGAAGATACTTTTGTCTTTGTGTGATTTCTGCCTATTTGAATATTATTTTGATGCTGCGAGTTTGAATTTAACCCTGGAACATTGCTAGGACATCCTTCAGCTGTCTGCAAAGGTTCATTTATGTCTTTCTAGATATTTCTAGACTAAAATCCAATGTGCAGTGAGATAAATCTCGATAATCGAAGTTATAGTTTTCTGGAATTTAACAAACGAACCTATGCAAAGTTTTTTTGTTTGTTTGTTTCAGAAATATTTATAGAATCTCTTTGGCTAAGCTGTTGTACTATGAAGACTGTTGGCTGAATATTCACACCATTACCAATTGCATGAAGACCCTGAAGGCTGCGTTCTAATTTCTATCTTCTGAAGCTGCGAATTGATACTGAATTTCTTCTCCCTGAATTGCTGCGAATTGAAGCTGTGATACTGTCATTGTATCACTTTAAAACTTGAAGTTGAGATATTAAGATTGTAAATCACCTTGGCAGAGACTGTAGACCTGCAAGGTTATTGTTTTTTTCTATTATCTCATTCTCTTTGTCATATTAAGTTCATTATTGTAAATTACACTAACAGTTGCAAAAGATGCAATCTTTGGCATCAATAGTTGGTGCCACTCTCTCTGGAAAAGATCATTCCAAAGGAGAAAGCAGCAAGAGAGGCAGAGGAAGAAACTTCAGAGGTAGAGGAGAAGAAACAACTTCAGCAAAAGATCAGATTTGCAATGCAAGCATTGTGGAAAGAATGGACACACATTAGATCAGTGTTGGGATTCATGGGACTCCATCAAAGACAAACATAACCAGAAGAAAGATGACAATAAAAACCAAGATGCTAGTAAATATTCTGATTCTGCTCATTGTATAGTTGCACATTGTAATCTTGGAACTAATGAAATGACTTCACTTTCATCTTACACAGAATGTTGGCTGCTTGATACTGGTGCAACATCACACATGACTTTTAGAAAATACTTTTCTGAAGAACTTAATGAAACAATAAATGGCATAGTGTACATTGCAGATAAGTCAAGTCTTAAACCAAAGGGAATGGGCACCATTCGACTGAAGATGCTTGGATTCCTTG
>LPNX011229345.1:392217-468108 GCA_001517045.1 Pseudotsuga menziesii | reverse complement strand
TCTACTCCAATGGAACAGAAAATGAAGCTCACATCAAGCGAAGGAAAAGAATTTGAGGATGCGACCAAGTATCGACAACTTGTAGGAAGTCTTATCTACGTTACAACAACTAGACCAGATATTTCTTATGTTGTTGGCATACTTTCAAGGTTCATGCATAAACCTTGTGAAGGACACTAGTCAGCTACAAAAAGAGTTCTAAGATACTTGAAGGGGACTCAAGACGTTGGACTCAAGTACTCTAAAGTGGATGACTTCAAACTTATTGGGTACTCAGACTCAGATTTTGATGGCGATAAGGAGACAGGAGTATCAACTTCTAGATACACTATGAGTCTTGGATCAGCAGCTGTCTCATGGAGATCATGCAAACAGTCAGTTCCAGAAGATTCAACAACAGAAGTAGAATATGTGGCTGCAGCTGAAGCAACGAAATACATAGTATGGCTCAGGAAGATACTTGAAGATTTGCAAGAAAAACAAGAGAACTCCACTCCATTGTTGGTCGACAATACTTCTGCAATCAAGCTGGCTAAGAATCCCAAATTCCATGATCGAACCAAACACATCAACACAAAGTATCATTTGATTCGACATCATGTAGAGGCCAAGACAGTCCATCTTCGACATTGTTCCACAAATGATCAAGTTACAGACATCTTCACCAAAGCGCTTGGACGAGAAAAGTTTGAAAGATTCAGAAACATGCTCAGACTTATGAACACCCCTTCGGATTAAGAGGGGGATTGTTAGAATATAATTCGTCGGGATTATATATTCTAAATAAATAAATAAATAGTTATGTAGGAAGCTGAACAGTTACATAGGAAGGTGAAAAGGTTGATGAAGCTCAACCACCACATGTAATATATAAATGTATGCATTAGTCATGAATAGAATTGAATCGAGAGTTATTACCTATCAGTTCAGTATTTATAGGGAATGCATTGGATGTTTTTGTCAATGGGTGTATTAATGGCGGATGTGATGTTCCAGCTGGAACACTTGAGTGTGCGTTAATGGTGAATTGGTTTTAGCGCTCGAAGTCATGAAAGCGCGATGGGACTATCGAGGTCGTCGGTCTATGTTGGTTATGAAAATGGTCGGTGGTGTTATGTCGATGGGCATGATGTCGGTGGTAAAAATGGTCATTTCCTGTCATAGTTTTGTGCATGTATGGTACTATTTTGGTTTTTGGATTTTTAGATTTTTATAGCTTTTGTTTAACCGTTATGGTCGTTATATGATTTTTTTATAGTTTCTGTAACGTTTTAGTCGGGCTCCATTAACGAGTTTCCAAAATACTATGCCTTGTAACATCCTTAGTCGGACTGATCCATTGGTATGTATTTATTCGACAACATAGGGTACTATCCATTCTATATGTAGCTTTTTAGGTTTACCTTTTACCCGACTATTGTATAGTAAAGCAAGATCTCCCATCGACAAGTTTTTGTTTTTGATGTTTCTATCATGCCATGCCTTTTTTTGTTGTTTCTGGATTTCTTGTTGTTGTATCACTATTAGTCGGTGTTCTTTGAGTTTACTTAGTTGCAATAGTAAGTCCTTTCTTTCTTGTTCGATGTCGACATGTAAAATATCTGCAATAATAGGTGATTGTTGTCGGAAGTGTAGTGGAACTACTGCTTCTTGTCCATAAACTAGTCGAAAGGGTCATAGAAATAATAGACCAATTCTATGAGAAATGATGCTAAGAAGAAGTATAGGAAATAGATCTTTCTACTAAGAATTCTCACAAGCATACACAGGAAAAATAGAGAGAAGAAAAGAGATTGAATCACTTGAATGAAGAGATGAATATTGGTGTGTATCCTTCCATTGAATAATGATGAATAATAGTTTACATAAATAGTACATCCCTCATTGGAAAATCGAATTGTATGGAAACAACTCATAAAGATAAAAAAGGTTGACTTACCAAAATATAGAAAACCCCCATAGGTGGCTAAAGCACTTCCCAAATCTATCAAGGAGGACCTCACGAGTTGGAAAAATCATGAGTGAGTTGTCAAGGAGATCGAAAAAACATGATAATCCTAGAAAATGGAGAAAAACTAATGGAGGATGGGTTGGAAATAAAAGCTCCCAGTTTCCGAGTTGACTAGCTTTTATCTTATCCATAGAAAAGTAGAAAAAGCAGAATAAAGTAGAATCTACTGTAATGTCCTGTATACTAATTCTGGATGGTCAAAAGGTGGTCAAGATCAAGCCATAATTGGAAATAAATCATTCCGAGGTTATAGATGGAATGTATTGACTTTAAGGTGCAAGTGGATGCCAACTAATTAAGCTAGTGGGTGAATAATTAATCAGATAATGATTAATTATTTTATCATAAGTTGTGAGTGGGTTTAATATATTCCAACACCCGCCTATAATTCTGACTTTATGATGGTATGACAAAAAATATAGATGCATATAGGGCCCAACAACAAGGCTATGGTCACCCTTTAACAATTATTATGTCCAGAAAAGTGAGGAAAGAGGAAAAATCACATGGGGAAAATCCTCCCTCAAGATAGGAGAAGGCACAAAATTTGAAATATGTGTTCAACATATCTTCATATTCACTTTAATGAGCTGACTGAACTGCTTCTGGATGAAGGACCTGCTGAAGAAATCATGAACTCCATGATCATGTGTTGGAGTGTAGAACCTACAAGAAGGAAGAGGAGATACTCCTTGTATCTTATCAAATGATGAAGTAGGAGAATTATCTGAATTATTCTTGCTGCTGTCAAACTCTGATCTGCAAACATAATTTGAAATGGAAAAGAGATCTGTGCATACTCCTTTCCAAAGAGTACAAAAAATAAGGCAATTTATTTCACACCCAATTCCCTGAATAGTTGCAAAATTGTGATGTGAACCACATGTCAATATTCGAATATGATGTAGCACCTGTATAGATCTGATATGAGGCTGATAAAACTCTGATATATCAGAAATAGTAGCATATGGAACAGCAAGGACAAAGGCTTCAATGGCTCCATGAGGATATAGGGCTAGACTAGGATAATTATGAGCAACTGGGGAAAACTGATAGGTGTAAAAATATGAATGATGGATGGGCATAAGATCTGAACCATAAGTGTTTAGAAAAGATCCAAAAATGTTTAATATTAGTCCATATATGACTAATTTCATGGATAACTAGCCATTGAATGTTAGGAAAGACTTCAAATCATGTAAGATAAATATCACTGCATAAGAGACCAATGAGGAATCAACTAGTGAACTAGGGATTTGTATAGTCTTAGGATTATTCAGAGCTATGGTATATGGTATGATATGTGTATCAACCTACAAATATGCTTCTAAATCAGAATCCAAAGGATCACATAAAAGCATCTCAATAGACTCATGGGAATGCACTGCTAATGAATCCTCTGTATGAAAGGAGGAAAGAATGAGATGTTCACAATATTCAAGAAGGATATGAGTATTGATGCCAAGAACAAACTTGGATATGCTTAAGAACATGAGATCAAGTAAGGTAAGTGGTATGACACAAATAAGGCTTGATTTGGCTAAGCAAACATCCTGGAAATTACTGGGTTGCACACCATCAATGAGAGAGGTATGCACAAGGTGTGAAGAATCCGGCACATAGATCTCAGAATATAATATAGGAGATTTAGAGAACAATGAATGGGTAATAGGATCATAATCAATATCAGCAGCAGCTCCATATGTTACTTCTTTTTCATCAATAGTATCACAAGAAGAAAAATCACCTTCAAGAGACACAGAAAAATATGGCTCTTCAATATTTGCTTCTTCATTGAAGGAGGAAGCATTAGAATAAAAGAGGGCAGAAACAACATGAAATGTATGAGAAAATTATTCATCATGATCAACTTCATCAGAGAATGTAGAGGCCAAGAAATCTTGAGAAAGAGAACAAGACGAGATGCTAGGTTCGCTCCATGCTTCATCTTTAATTTCCTGCAAACCAAAAGATTTGTCCAAAATTTTCCAAAGCTCAAATGGATATTCAGTTGAATATATGAGATGATATATATTTGGAGACATTACCAAACACATAATTCCATAATTTATATCACAATTATTTAGCCAATCAATCTTCTCTTCATAAGACTCAGGTTCACTCAATGCACCAATGGAGACATCAAAGAGACATTGCCTCTTCAAGTATGCACTCATCTTTGGATTCCAATCAGCATAGTTGAAAGGAGATAATAGAGGAAATTTTTAATCCATATTGAAGTTGTTAATATGCTCTAAGAGATACTCTCTGCAACCTGTAAAACAAACTAGGAGAAAATCTTGTAAGCCAGACAAGCTCTTCTTCAAAGAGGGATAGGAGACTGGATGTGCTCCTCAACTCTGTAGAAATTGATCAACCTTACTGCTATGATACCATGTAGAAATAATAGACCAATGATATGAGCAATGATGCTAAGAAGAAGCACAGGAAATAGATCTTTCTACTAAGAATTCTCACAAGCATACACAAGAAAAATAGAGAGAAGAAAAGAGACTGAATCACTTGAATGAAGAGATGACTATTGGTGTGCATCCTTCCATTGAATAATGATGAATAATAGTTTACATAAATAGTACATCCCTCATAGGAAAATCTAATTGTATGGAAACAACTCATAAAGCTCAAAAAGGTTGACTTACCAAAATATAGCAAACCCCCATAGGTGGGTAAAGCACTTCCCAAATCTATCAAGGACCTCACGAGTTGGAAAAATCATGAGTGAGTTGTCAAGGAGATAAAAAAAACATGATAATCCTAGAAAATGGATAAAAACTAATGGAGGATGGGTTGGAAAAAAAATCTCCCAGTTTCCTAGTTGACTAGCTTTTATCTTATCCATAGAAAAGCAGAAAAAGCAGAAAAAGAAGAATTAAGCAGAATCTGCTGTAAAGTCCTGTATACTAATTTTGGATGGTCAAAAGGTGGTCAAGATCAACCTAGAATTGGAAATAAATAATTCCTAGGATATAGATGGCATGTATTGACTTTAAAGTGCAAGTGGATGCCAACTAATTAAGCTAGTGGGTGAATAATTAATAAAATAATGATTAATTATTTTATCCTAAGTTGTGAGTGGGTTTAATATATTCCAACAAGGGGGATTGGTTGGTTGAGAATTTATATGCTATTCTGTATGCCCATAGTACTGCAGGTATCTTTTCATCCCATTCGTCTTTATCAGCATTACATTTTTTTGTTAATCCTTTTGTTAATGTTTTGTTGAATGCTTCAATTGCTCCATTCGACTGAGGATGGTATGCTATACTCCAACGATGGTCGATTTGGAATTGGTATGTTAGGGTTTTGATAGTTCCATTGATGAAGTGTGTTCCTTGGTTGCTGATTAGGGTTAGTGGACATCCGAATCGGGTGATAATATTTTCATAAATAAATTTTGCGGCTATTTCACTGGAACATGTGTCAACTGGTTCTTCCTCTGCCCATTTGGTTACATATTCAAGTGCAGTTATTATGTACCTTGCACCTGTTCTTTTTGATGGTATAGGAAATGGTCCTATGAAGTCGATGGACCAAATTTCAAATGTCAAACTTGGGTTTACCAATATCAAGGGCATTTCTGTGCTAGGCAGGGGTTGACCTGGTCGTTGGCATCTGTCACATTGGCTTACAAAATTTTTGCAATCTTTGTGAAGTGTCGGCCACCACAACCCTGATTGTTGGATTTTATTTGCAGTTGTGTTTTCTTGGAAATGTCCTCCTGGAGGTCTGTAATGTTCTTCATGCATAATGTTGTTCCTTTCATGTTCCAGTATACACCTTCTAAGGATGCCGTCTAAACCCATTTTGTACAGGAATCCATTTATGAGGCTATAAGGTGCAACTTTCATGGCTAAGATCGGTTTATTTTTGGTACTCATGCCTTCTGGTGCTTGTCCATTTTCTAAAAACTGAGCCATTTCCTCTAACTCTGCTGGGACTGCTTCTATCCGAAATAGATGTGCATCTGGTAAGTCATCTTCGACTCCTGTTGGTTCCTCTCCTGTGTCGATTCAAGATAAATGGTCGGGACCGACATTTAAATTACCTGGTCTAACAATGACTTAAAATTCAAATTCTTGGAATAGAAGTAGCCATCGACATATTCTTCCATGGTGTAGTTGTTTATTGACAAGGTATTTTAGTGCTTGGTGGCCGGTATAGAAGATGAATGGATTAGCTAGTAGATAGTGTCGATATTTTCGTAGTGCAAAGACCATTCCTAATGCTTCTCTTTAGGATAATCCATTCCATCATCTCCTGGCTGAGTTAAGATTGCCCTTATTGCGAGGTCTGATGCGTCGATGTGGACATGGAATTTAGTCGACCAGTTTGGAAACCTTAGGATTGGTGCTTCGACTAGTTTCCTTTTTAGTTTTTCAAATGATAAATGACATTCTTCTATCCAGTCGAACTCTTTATCTTCCCTTAATATTTCTTCTAGTGCATAGGTCATGTTTGAATAATAAATTATGAATTTTCTGTAATATCCTGTATGACCTAGTAACACTTTGACTTGTTTTGAGTTCACTGGTGGTTTAAAGTCAAGGATAAATTTTATTTTTGCAAAGTCGACCTTAATACCTTCTTTACAGACAATGTGACCTAATAATATCCCTATGGGGGTCACAAATATGCACTTCCTGATGTTCAAGGATACCTAAATTTGTCGACATCTTTCCAACATAAGCCTTATCCTTTTGCAATGATCTTTTAACATGGAGTATATTGTCCAGTCATCAAAGTATACTACCATGGTTTTGTAAATATATTCTTGGAATGTTTTGACCACAATTCTAGAGAATACTGCAGGTGCATTCTTTAATCCAAAAGGCATGACCTTGTAAGCAAATGAACCAAATTCACATACAAATGTCATCTTTTTATGATATTCTTTAGATATTGGCACTTGGTTATAACCTGAGAATCCATTTGTAAATGAGTAGCATTCATGTCCTGCAACTTCATTTAAGATTTCATCTGCATAAGGGGTTGGAAATGGTTCTGTTAGTGTCACTTTATTTAGCTCCCTGAAGTCGACACAAATTATTAGTTTGGTCGGATCATGTTTCTTAGGTTGAACGACCATTGGACTTGCCCATTCTGATTGGTAAATAGGGTAGATGATGCCTGCTGCAAGCATGTTATCAATATCTTTTTTTGACTATCTCTTTGTATTTATGAGCTAGCTTATATGGCCTTTTTTTCACAAGTCAAACATCAGGTTTAGTGTCAATTTTCATTTCTCCCATTTCGTGGAATAAACCTTTGAGATCTGTATAATATCTAGCAAATACATCCTGAAACTCTTTTAATAGGTTCACTACTTCTGTTGTCTGTTCTTCATTCCAGTGGTCTCCAATTTTTTCCATTTTTGGTTGGTCATCATTTGAGATGTCGAATTCTCTGTTTTTGACTTTAGCATCTAGCCATTCTGGAGCTTTTGCTTCATTGATTGGTTGACTTCCTTCCTTAAACTGTGAGACTGTGGCAGGAAATTCGGCTGCAGTCATTCTGTCGGTATCCTCTTTGTCGGTTGTTTCAACTTTGAGTACTGTGCAGATAGGTTTGGTCATTTCGACATGGTTGGATTTCCATCTAAAGCTTTTCCCTTCTGTCTTTTCATTTTCTAATTGTAGTCTTGTCAACTGTGGTATTGTCCCAGTTTGTATGTTATTACAGTTCCTTGTCTGTCGGTTGTCTTTTAAGGGTTTGTTTTATGTCGGCTATATACATTCTTTAATCTGTTTTGTTGTTTCAACCAAATTCTCATCTTGTGGTGTAAAGTTGAAATCTTTGATAAAATTTTGTTTGAGTTCATGCCATAGGAATGTTTCACCTCGAGTTTCTTCCATTTTACACCATTTTTTTGGTAAGTCAGAGAGGGTTGATGGGAACAGGTGTGGCCAAGCACGTTCATCTTTGTACCCAAGTCGTTTCCATTCTTTTTCTCATATCCTTATATGGTCTTCTGGATTTTTGACCTTGAGTGAATATAGGTGTCTGAGCCTATTTGGTTAACTTCTTTCCTCCAAACCTTTCTACAAAGTAAGTCAAAGTTGATGTCCAAGTCTACAGTCTTGTCTGATGGGTATCCCACCATCTAGCAGCTTGTCTTGTAAAAGTTTCTACTAAACTTTGTAGTTGACCATGTTCACCAATATTTTTGGAGAACTTTTCTATGTGCATGACTGGTGACTCTCTTTCTTTATATCTTGGTATTTTTGAGCTACTTATATTTGTTGGTTTTAGAGTAGGGTATTCCCTAATTTTCTTTTCAAATATTTTTGGGATCATGGACACTATGAAGCACTGTTGGGTGGGATTTTTCTGTACTTTTTGGATAGTCCAGCACCCTCTTGCTTGTGTTTAGTAGTTCTCAACTTCCCAATCATATAATTCTGTATCTGAATTATAATCATCTGAGTCTTGGTTTCCTAAATGAAGTTCTCCATAGATATTAGGTTCTGTATAATCTTCATTGTTTTGTACCTGCTAAAGTTGTCGGATATCAACTTCTTCATCGATAGGCTCTATCCAAGGTTCTCCTTGGGATGGCGAATAGGTACAATTACCTTTTATCCATTTCCTTTCAATTTTATTCTTTCCTTGTCTAGGGATATCGACGCTTTCATCTTACTTCCCCAAGGTCGACCTACTAATGCTGGGAAGGAGCTGGATCCTTCCTTAGGGTCAATAATTTCGAAGTCAACTTTGGTCAATATTCCTTTTATCATTGTGTCAACATTTTTCCAGACGCCAATAGGTTCAATTAGGCCTTGGTCGGCTAATTTCAGGTATATACCTGACTCATATAGTCGAGGTCTGCCCAGTTGTTCCCAAGTGTCACGAGTCATGATGTTTACTTGTGATCCGAAGTCGGGCACAACTTGTCGGACGTGGTATCCTTCAATTTCCAGGTTGACAAGTGGGTCAGCATCACTTTTATCTTTTTGATTTAGACTGCAGATATTCTTTGTTTGTTTTCCAGTGTAATTGTGTTTTATTTCATATAGTAAGTCGATGAACTGAGATATTGAGTTATCTTTCTATACTAGCTGTATTAATTCTTTTATTGTGTTATATCGATTGTCATTATTCTCTTCTTGTCATGCAATTTCTCTAAATACATTTGTTGCATCTTTATATATATTTGTTTTTATTTTATTGGATCAGGATAGACATTTTTTTCTTTTATTTTGCTAATTCGTGGGTTGTCACTGCCTGTTTTTGTCCCTTGTCAGGTTACGATATGCAAATTATTTGTATTTATTATATCATTTTTTTGTACACACGACAAGACGTTAACATTTTTCTTTTTATTTATTTTTTCTAGCATGGTAGGGCAATCCTCTAATGAGTGATCCCCTACTCCGCAACTAGTACAAAATTTGAGGTTAGTTATGTCCTTGTAAGGATAGTTTTCATACCAATGTCCCTCCTTATAACATGTAAAACATTGGATGGGTAGACGTGGTCGATTGTCTCAATTTCCAGAGAATCAACCTTGACCTCCATAGCCTCCACGTCGATTGTCATACCGGCGTATATTCGACCTTCATATCTTTGACTGTTCAGATAATTTGGCACGTGGTTTTTCTCATTATTTTGTGCCGCTGCAGTGGTCTGGTAAACTGCATGATAAGTCTATTGGTTCTTTAGGTTCAGATGGCAGTCGGCCGTGTTATGATTTTTAGTTTCACAGATTGCACACCAATATGCCTTGCCGTTCTTCATGTTGAATTGGCAGTATTTTGTCAAGTGGTCTCCATGCTCTTGGAAAATGTCTCAAAAAAATTTAGTTTGCATGAATCAAACGTCCTGTCGGCTGATTTCCTATCAACAGTTGTCTTTCGAATGTCCAGCCGTCGAGCACTTCGTGCACCAGATATCCTGACTTTTGAGGTTTAATTATTTTAATGACTTATGTACGATCTCAAGCTGTTCTTCTATTCTGTGATCAGTGGAGTATGCTGGTATGTCCTCATCCATTTCTACTTGGAGATATTTTGTAAGTGCATCTTCATAAATCTTGAATGTATCCAGACTTATATGTCGGTGAATTTTCTGTGATAAACCTGCAAGAAACCACTGGATTAATAATTTTTCATCAATAACATAGTCCAATTGGCCAAGAAGGTATTTCCATCGTTTATCGTAGTCGCGGACAGTTTCTCCTGGATTCTACGATGTTGTTTTTAGTTTCTTTGCTGCCAGATGTTTTGCATCTGGAGTTTTGAAAAATGATAGAAATTGCACTTTGATCTTGGCTTTGGTTTCTCGGGGTGTTCTCTCAGAAAAGGTCATGTACCAATTTAATGCTCTTTTCCTTAAGGCACCAGTGAACTGAGCCATCTACCTGTCTTCATATGTAACTTGGTTGGCCTCCCAAGTCGACTCATAGACGAACCAGTGTCGTCTGGGGTCCTCATCACCCTCATATAGAGGAATGTGTGCTGACCTGTGACCCATGTCGGAGTCACTGTCACTATCTTCTTCAGAAGGTGGTGGTGGTGGAGGTGGGGGTAGTGGGGTTATTTGTTTATTCATCTCTGTAGAACTGTCATTGACAGAACTCTCTTTCCCATCGGTTGTTTTAGTTGTCATTTCCTCTTCGACTAGCAGTCGGTTAGTGTCGAATTCTTCTGTCGATGTCCCACTGCAATTATTTGTCCATAGTTCTGAATGTTCTATGTCTCCAAAGCTGTATTTGGTAGGGGGGGTGCTCCTTCACGTGTTGGTAAAATTAAATGGATACTTCGGTTGGAGGGTACCGCTTGAAGCGTAACCCAATTTCCTTCTTCTAGTCAAAGGATAATTAGATGTCTACCAGTGTATATCTCACTGTCTAGTCGACTCCATATACTAAATTCATTGGCTCCTAGTCTGAGGTCCTCTTCAACAATGGCTTGTATCTGGGTACATGGATTCATCGAATATAGAGGTTTTACTTCCTGGGGGACTTCTTATTGGAGAGCTTCTCACTGCTCTATCCATAATTCATCTTCCATAGGGGATGCCTCTTCTTCCATTCCTTCTTCTTGTCGGTCATGACCCGACTCCGGAGGATTTCTTTCCTGGTTGATCACCCTAGTACTCATTCCTCTCTGCAGTGCTAAGGCTCTTTCTCTTCTTTCTTCCCTTCTTTGTAGCCTCTTCTCCCTCTCTATTTTTTGGAAGTCCTCCATACCTTTGTGTGACACTGTCCTCTTGATTTCCTTTTTAGGGTGACTTCTCATTATTGGTGGTTGGTATCTTCTTTAGTCGACTAGAATCCACTCCACTTTATCCCGACATATGACCAACTACCCCTCGATAGCCTACTCGACGCTTTAGAAATCCCAGATAGTTCTGTCTACTTGCTTAGGAAGTATTCCCACTCCCTTTCGGCAATGAATTTTTTCCACCTCTTTTGCTTTTTCACCCAATTAGGGTTTAGTAGTGGTCCGCGAAGTGATGGACAAGGATAAACGATATGACCCACTCTCTTCTTGATCAGGAACTTAAACAGCAAGGTTGGTAAGGAACACAAAAATTGCTCGGTGAGGTCTATGTAAAATTTCTTCTTAACGGTTTCCACTGAGGTTCTGTCTTCTACTGCTTGCTCCTCATAGAATTCGTCAGCGATTTTTTCGAACCACTCTGACAAGTTTGTTCTTCCCCCTCGGATCATTTTTTCTAGTAACTATTGATCTTTAGTCCCTTCCAGGTTTTTCATCTAGGAGTTTCTTCAGAAGTTGGGGCACTGATTCTACAAACTTCTCATGTGTCTCCGTAAAGAATCTTTCCTTTGCTTGTGTGGTCATCAATCTGTTTCTTCGTGCGTAATTCTATAAATAATTTGCTACTTTATGCTCCCACTAGTCCTTAATCTCCTGTTCTGATATCATCTGCTTGCATACATCTCAGACATGTACTACCAGCAACGAAACCAATGTTGTAATCTCACAGATCACATAGGGTTACCAATAATACATACTAAAACATACATACATAACAAAGGCAAGAGATAAGAAGTAGATAGAATAACATATTATATTAACATGAGAGGGTCCATACAATGAAAATAAATGAACCAAGTTCTCATCTGGCTCAACAGCCTAATATATACATTTTACAAACAGTTACAAAATAACTACTCATCGGTTCGGTGAACCAACACGGCTTTAGGTGGCCAACCTAATCTCTAGTTAGTCGGCTGACCAACTTAGTTGGCTGAGGGACTAAGTCGGCTATCATTCAAGTCGGCATACCCACTTGCTCCTCCAACAATAGCCTTGTATCGCTTCTTCCACCTACTTCTTCTATCAATTTATACACCCATTTGTTTTGTAATGCTTTCTTTTTTGGATGTAAGAGGAACTAAATCCCATGTGTGATTTTCCATCAAATATTTCATCTCACCTATCATGGCCTCCATCCATGGGGTTTTGTCTTTATGCACACATGCTTATTCAAATGTAGATGGTTCAAATACATAAAAAAGCAATAAGTATTCAAAAATATATTTGTACCATGTTGAAGGATTGTGTTCTCTTGTAGTCCTTCTAACTTGAGGGATCTACTCCTATGATGTGCCCTCCTTAGAAGTACTATTTGAGTGATCTTTCTCTTCATTATCATATAAATTTTGAGCATGTGGTTGTATTTGTGGGTGAACCTACATCAATGGTTGTGCCTAATTTATAATCATCTTTTGTTTCAATAGATTGCTTCCATTTGTGATGTATTCTAACAGGACATACCCCGTTGTTGATACACTTTGTTTTTATAAATTTTTCATTACCATTTCATTGAATATCACTTCCCTACTTTGTATTACTTGCTTGGACACTGTGTCCCATAGTCGATAACCATAAATTCCATCTCCATATCCAATGAAAATACACTTTTTATATTTCATGTCAAGATTTGTTCTTTTTTCTTTTGGAACATGAACAAAATATTCACATCCAAACACTCTTAGATGATCATAGTAAATATTTCTTATGAGTATTAATTAATCCTCCCTTGACCACATAGTCTATTTGTCTATTTTCCTAGCTTAGGAGGTCATTACCACTTCATTAGTGCATGGGGGACACACCTAGGGGCCACCTAACACTCAATTCTCTTGTCTGCATGAGTTTAGGAGCTCAGGGGACCATTCCCTATAATTTAGGAACCCACTCTGAGTGCCACGATCAGTCTACAATAGTTGACCCTAGTAGGTATAAAGTTATGATATGATTCCCATCAGTTAGATCACTCTTAGTTATCCTAGCGCTAGTTTACATGATTTAAGGGAGGTAGGGTGCATTTTCTCACCTACCTACAACAATTAACTGGTTGTGAACTGATTCAGTGATCCAGAGTTACATTAGTGATATATAGTGGTGATTTTCCGACACTAATTATTGTCTAGAGTCAATCCAGGTTGGTAGATTCAAATTCTTTATTAGGCATTCAAAATCTTCTATTTGTAACACCATTGTATTACATATTATTTACAGATTAATGTATGTAATCATTTTATTCCAATTTTGTCTCCATGTACGTGCAATTTTTCCATGAGTAATTGATTAGTCTCTACTAAATTATTGTCTCTATTCTACAACCTTCTTTTCTCATTGAATTATTGTCTAGAGTCAATCCAGGTTGGTAGATTCAAATTCTTTATTAGGCATTCAAAATCTTCTATTTGTAACACCATTGTATTACATATTATTTACAGATTAATGTATGTAATCATTTTATTCCAATTTTGTCTCCATGTACGTGCAATTTTTCCATGAGTAATTGATTAGTCTCTACTAAATTATTGTCTCTATTCTACAGCCTTCTTTTCTCATTGAATTCATGTAGTATTGAAGATCCTATGCTTCATTAAATTTAACATGGCATTAGAGAAGGTATCTAGGCCAGCTTCAAACCTCAGAAACTTCCATTGATGAACCGAAAGCTATTGGGTTCCACATAAATCGTTGTATTCTTTCCTTGGTGTGATGCACCCAAAGAAAGTGCACATGTTGAATTGGAGAGTGTTTGAATTGGTTTGACTTGAATTGAATTGTTTTTGCAGTGTTTTTGTAGGTACATTCAAATATTTTCTGAAGAATTAGTTGTTCTTGAAGCTATAAGATGGATAATTCAACAACTCTGACTCCTAGAATCCTCACACCCTTCAATTATCTTGATTGGAGGGCTGATATCCATATTTTCTTGCGCAAAAAAAGTTTGTACAGGGTCACCATGCATGGAGAGGTCGAACCCCAACATATTGAAAAATATAACTATCTGAGCAAGCTTGATGAATAATTTGGCTTCATGTGCATGCACATCTCTAGAGATTTATTCTTTCAGCTTGAGGGATTGAGAACACCAAAATAAGTATGGGATAATATCGAATCCTTGTTTGGAAAACATGATGAGTTGAGGGGCCATATTATGGATAATGAGATGATATCACTACAACCCAACAAATTCTAAACTATTCAACAATTTTTCATAAAACTCAAATCATTGGTCATGCAATACAAGCAATGCGATATTGACAAGAAGGATGAGCAATTGGTGCTCTCAATTCTGAGCAAACTAGGCCCAGAATTCTCAGTGTTCATATCTACCTTTCACTCTAGGATACTGACTACTCCTAATTGGATAAATCCATCCCTTGATTCCTTCACAAAGTCTCTAATATAGAAACATGACAAGATGATATAGATGGGAGCTCTCAGAGCCTCTCCAAACCAATCTCTCTTGGCTGGTGAAATAAAGAATGCACAAGCATGGAGGAAGCAAAAAGTAAAATAAAAAAGGAACAATGAAGTCGAACGTAAGGAAGAGTTTGATCTAACATATGAAGCCTTAGGCTCTAAGACAGACAAACATCATAGGTTTGAAAAGGTCATTTGCTCCTACTGTAAGAAAGGAAACCATACAGAGAAATATTGTATGAAGAAGACCATAGATCAGATGTCAAAACTCCTTTAGCAACACAATATCTCCCTCCCTAAAGGCACAAGGAAGGTTGAATTTGGAGACAAGACTAAATATCATGATGATAGATTCCATGCACTGAACTCTAGTTTTTCAAAATCACATGCCTTCCTCATTTATTCAATAGATTTCAATCACATGGTTTCTTCCAAAGAATCATTTTGTTCATTACAACTTACTAATGGTTCGAGTATTCACATGGACGACGACACTAAAATTAAAGCTGAAGGAAAGGGTTCAATCAATTTAGAGAATGGAGTCTTGAAGAATGTCCTATATGTGCCCTCCTTAGCTGCAAATTTGTTGTCTATATACCAGATGAGTCATACCAACTCACCAAAGCGAGTGGTATTTGGTCATGACTTAGTGGAGATCTCATATATCTCAACGAAGAAGGTTATAGAGAAAGGTGTTGCAAACCATGCCTCCAAGGAATATGAATTCTCACACTTTCTTCCATACTCAGATTTAGTGCAATATCAACTACCATTTGAAAGGGAAGGTAAAACCATTATGTCTAAACCTTTTTCATATGATAATGTTACCATTAATGTTTCAGATTCATAATTCGAAGCAGAGGACCATGTTGAATCAATTTATGAAATTGAAGATCAATTTCAATGAGATCCATATCCATATCCAGATCCAGTCCCTACTCCCAACCCTAGGTTTAAATGGGCTCAAAAGGTTATTTAGATGGCTAGGAACATGACTCTAGAGTCATCTGACATAAGGAGAACAATATATCAGTTTCAAAAATAAATCCTTGTGCAATGTCAAGCAAAGTCACTTCTTAGAGAGTTGTTACAAATTCCCAGAGAGATGCTACATGATGGTAAGGTCTTCTCAACAACTCTACTCACCGAAGAACAAATTGGATCATGTCACTCTTTATCCAAAAAGAAGAGACAAAGAAACAACACTTATCTTATCCGTCATCATATTGAAAGAAGGTGGAGCGGTTCACATACACGATACCAGGACACTAGTGCACACAAGGACCATCACACTACATTACTTCTCCACAGAGATGTAGGTTGCATAAATATTTTCTCAATTTTTTTATTTAATAAGATTTTTTCTCTTTGTGTGAAAGCTTGATCCCGTTTTCCTACTTATTTTGAGGGGGGGTTTTCCCATGAGGTTTTCCCCATTTCCTTGGTTTTATTAATACATTATTATTTTTTGCATTTCGATTGTATGGGTGACCTTTGGTCTTAGTTTCTAGGGCCTAGGTTGTCCAAGTTAGGATTAAGTGGGGGTGTTATGATAATTAACTAATCCACCATTGACCACATAGTCTATTTTTCTATTTTCATAGATTATGAGGTCATTACCACTTCATTAGTGCATAGGGGACACACCTAGGGGGAACATAATAGTCAATACACCTTTTTGCATGAGTTTAGGAGCTCTAGGGCCCATTCACTATAATTTAGGAACCCACTCTAAGGGACACTATAAGTCTCCAGTAGTTGAACCTAGTAGGTATTAAGTTATGTTAAGTTATGCTCCGATTCCCATCAGTTAGATCACTCTGGGTCATCCTAGTGAAAATTTGCATGATTTAAGGGATGAAGGGTGCATTTTCTCAGCTACCTACATTAGTTAGCTGGTTGTGAACTGATTTAGTGATCAAGAGTTGCAATAGTGAGCTCTAGTGGTGATTTTCCCACACCAAGTGAGCTCCAAAGTAAGTCCAGCTTGGTAGATTCGAATCCTATATTAGGTGTTTGAATTCTCCTATTTGTAACACCATTGTATTACATATTATTTACTTATTAATGGATGTAATCATATTATTCCAATTTTTTCTCCATGTCTGTGCAAATTTTCTATGAGAAATTAACCAATCTCTACTAAATTCTTCTCTCTCTTCTACATATTTCTTTTCTTATTAAATTCACGCAGGCCTGAAGTTCCCATGCTTCATTAAATTTAACAATATTCTTACCAAACCACTTCTCTTATATAAATTCAAAATCTAATCGAGAAGATGATCCCCTATTGATCAAGTATACTGTTGTATTTACAACCTCTACCCATAACTAGTTTCCTAGTCCTACATTTGAGAGCATGTCACTACTCTCTCCGAAATAGTTCTTGTTAACACCATCGAAATCTGGTTGGCAGTTTCCAATAGTTGCAGTTGTTAGATTTTTATCATTCAAGCTATCATTATGATCTTAGGATCTTATCTAAGAGAATAACATGTACAACAATAAAACAAAAGAGATAATGAACACAAATATTTTCCTCAGGGAAACCATAAAAGAGAAAACCCTGCAACTTCCTCAGAGAGAGAATCAACACCAAAAGTAAAACCCGAAAACATAAAGATGATCTCCCAACAACAATAGTCTCTCTCTTTGATCCCAAAAAATTCTCTCTCACTCATGCACCCCAATGAGTGAGTGTGAGTGTGATAAATAGAGATGCTCACTCTCTATTTATATTCTTTCGTTCACTTAATGTCCACTCCAACATGTCGGCCTCACTTAACAATTACTTACTAGAACTGACATCTCTAGGAGAGTCTAATAACCCTAGTTCCCCACAATGTGTGGGGAATTTGATCCAACTTACAATAACTCACCTAGGGTCGACTTATCTAGGATATTCTAATAACCCTAGGGCCCCACAACTGCGGGGAATTTAACCCTTGAACAATAGGATGGTTACCCACAATGACTTGACATTACTTGTTTACATTATTGAATCTCCCGATAGGCACATTGGGGCATGACATGACTTCAATACATTACATAAACTTCTCGGAATAAACATCGGGGTACAATACATAAGATATATAGGGGAATACATTCTGAAGTTACAAATACATCAACACTTCCTCTTAACTAGGAAGGTATTCTCTCGACACATTTTATCAGCACAAGTATTCTTCTCTGTATCATCATTGAGTTCTTTTCATCTTCTTCATCTTCAGGTCATCTTTATCTTCAAGTCATATTCATATGGATCTGGATCATCAATCGATCTGGATCGTCATCATTGGATCTGGATCATCACTCGATCTGGATCATCTCTGTTGGATCAACATCACTGGATCTGGATCATCACTCAATTTGGATCATCAGTCAATCTAGATCATCACTGCTGGATCATCATCATTGGATTTGGATCATCACTGTTGTATCTGGATCATCACTCGATCTAGATCATCTCAAAGACATCATCACTGGATTTGAATCATCACTCGATCTGGATCATCACTGGGTCATCATCATAGGTGCTATCTCATGATTCTTCTCACCATAGGAAGTTCTACAGAGCCAACGCTTTTTCATGTTGGTTTTAGTCCTAGCCTCCTTGTAGGTCTTCTTCAGTGCTTTTATCTGACCCTAAGTCAGAATGTCCAACACTCACATCTGACCATGAGAGGAACACATCCAACACCATGTCATAAAGGAACAACACTTACATTCACCAGCATGATAGGACATAACTACTATCATATGTGAAAAGGCACATCACTCACATCCACCAGCATGATAGGACACAACTACTATCATATGTGGAAAGGCACTACACTTACATTTGACCTTGAATCGTCAGAAAGGCACAACACTTACATTCACCAGCATGATAGGATACAACTACTATCATTTGTGAAAAGGAATAATACTTACATCTGACCTTGACTCGTCAGAAAGGCTCTCAGTTGCATACTGAGGGTTCTTGGTAATTGACCAGGTGCCTCCATTCAGAGAATGGAAATAACCCTTATATCTAAGTAAGTGGGAACATATCCCTGAATCACATCAGAATGGCCCCACACTTATATCTGATCATGTGAGACTACATCCCACAGTCTATCAAAATGGCCTTCAGTATTAGACTAATTATTCGTGTTAATTGACCAGGTACCTCCATTCAGAGAATGCCAATAGCCCTTATATCTGATCATGTAGGAACCAATCCTATAGTCACATCAGAATGGATCAACACTCACATCTGACATGGAAGGAACTAATCGTCTCACCATGATAGAATGGCTCAGCCCTTACATTTGACCATGGAAGGAACCAATCCTCTCACCATGTCAGAATGGCTCATGGACTCATCTCTTCCCCTTGGGGGAAACCTCGATCTGGAGAACACCAAGCTTCTCCCTGAAGTACTCAAAATTCACTCTGGCCAATGGCTTCATCAACACATCAGCTATTTATTCGTCCGCCACAACATACTGGAGCTTCACTACTCCCCTCTACACCATATCCCTGATATAGTGATACTTGATCTCAATATGCTTCGACTTGTCATGGAACACCAAGTTCTCCGACAACTTCACACAACTTTGGTTGTCGCAATATATATAAGTAGCATCCAACTGGAGATCAAATAAATTAGACAGTAGCTTCCTCAGCCATACTGCCTCAGAACTAGCTGAACAAGCTACGACATAATCTACTTCAGCTGTACTCCGTTCCACACAGGATTTCTTCCTACTAAACCAAGAGATCACACCTGATCCCATACTGAAGAAACACCTTGAAGTGCTCTTCCTATCGATGGAATTTCCTACCCAATATGAATAAACATAACCCTCCATGTTAATCTTCTGATTCGCCTCATACTTGAGCCCATAATCAGCTGTACCTCTCAGGTATCTCAAAATATGCTTTGCAGCAATCAAGTGAACATGTCTTGGATATGTCAAGAATTGGCTCAAGGTGTTCACAGCAAAGCAAATATCTGGTCTGGTATTTTTTAGGTACGTCAAGGAATAAATCATCTGATGATACATCGTGGCATCAACCAAATCTGATGAAGCAACTCTCAGTAGCTTTAGGTTTGATGCCATAGATGTGGTCATGGCCTTGCAGTCCATCATCTTGAACCTCTTCAGGATCTCTACTGCATACTTCCCTTGTCCACACCTCCATGCCTAGAACGTAGTGCATCATCCCCAAGTCCTTTATCTTGAATTCTGTAGCAAGTCTTCTTCTTGCAACTTTAATGAGTTTCTCTTTTCTGTCAGGAACAAGTATATAATAGGAGCATCACTTGCCTTTCACCTTCAACCTTGAAACAAAGGTTGGAATCCTCTTTACTCTTAGTAAAGCCTAGAGTCATCAGTAATCTATCCATCCCATCGTACCATGTCGAACCTCAGGATATTCTGCAGTCACTCCCTCTGAAGCAGAACATCATTCTCCCTCTGTCTTTCGTACTCTATGCATTGAAACATTCTATACCGGAGTGACAAGTAGCTTCCTTTGCTAATAATATTCTATGTATCCATCTAGGATCATTGGATACCAAGATCATCTAGCTTGAAATTTTTCAAAAGTTCTTCTTGCACCCATCTGTGAGCTTGTCATCCTCTATAGACTTTCATCTTCAACCTTGTAGCAAAGGTTCAGGTCTTCATCAAGCTCCTCATGTATGTGTTATCCCATGGGTGTATTCTGAGCTCTTACAAGGCCTTCTTTCATTTACACACATGATTCTTCTTGTCATGTGTATTTCTAGTCGCTACAAATGTCTCTTCGTAGTCTATGCCCCATGCTATGAATCATGCCTTGTATCCCATGATGTTTCCATCTACTGCATGATGGAACTACAAAATTCTCTTCATGTATCAATACTGCATCCTAGACATCATTCTTCTTGAACTGGTCTTCCCTTTCTTCTTGGTTACTTCTTCATAGCTGGAAGGTTCTGCATCAATGATGTTGCTGCATTCATCATATTATTCTTCATCTTGAACTGTCGTCACTTGTTCTTTGGAACAAGTCTCATCCTTCTTTGGTTGTAGGTGATTATGTATGTGATGTTTCCTACAAGTCAAATGCATTTGTATGGTTATGAACATTTCATAAGGAATGTTCATAATTGAAAACTATTATGCATAAATATATGATCATGCAACTATTTCAGCCAGTATAACATTCATCCATATCTCACAGAAACTTTTCTAGATGCCTTCCATCTCTACCAGGACAACATTGAGATTGTGCAGTAATCCAATATGTCAGCAAAGAGGTTTCATTATAGATAAGTAGCAATGGAGAGTTGTATAGCACCATGAGCTACTTACCATCACATGCATATTAGTAGTATACTATCATTAATGCAAACATTCTATCATGTGTAATACATCAACTGAATATAAACAAATGCATAACAAAACAATATCATGAAATGACAATTGGATACTTATCTTTATTTGTTTCGTGGGTAGACTCCTTCTTGAGCCTTCAAATTCATCATCTTCATTCATAATAGTGTTTTTTCTTATCCAAATTCTAAGATGGATAAGAGGTTCTTCAAGAGTTGAGCTCTTCATATTCCTCATCACTTGAGGGATCTTTTTTGGACGGTGAGAGCTTTACCTTCCCATCTTCATTTCTTATTACGAGTCGAGCTTCTTTTCTTATGTGCACTCTTCCCAAAGTCTATTGAAGGTAGTCACTTCCTTTCGGCACACATTCCTTGAATGAATGAATCCCATGATCCTGAGAGAACATTCAAGGTGGCTATCACCACTTCTGCATTCTCCACTTCTTCTTCTACTACTACAAGTTCTTTGATTTTGGAGACCCTTTTAAAGTATGACTGCATGGTCTCTACATTCTGGATCTTCACATTCTTCAACTGTTTTTCTCAAAGTCATCTTCTGATTTATGTTCTTCCCTTCAAATAGCTTGGTCAAGGAATCAAACATATCTTTCGGTGTCTTTATGGGAGACACTTGTGGTACAAGGTGAGCCATTATTGAATCAACAATGATCTTCTTGATCTTGACCAAGTTCTTCTTGTGTAAGGCTTTTAGCCTCATCTCCCTCTGGAACTGGAACCTCACTACTTATGTGGGTGTCCAATTCATTTCCTTAAAGAACTAGTGATATCCTATACTTCCATGCTTGGAAGTTTTCAACTTCACCAAGCTTATCATCAAGCTGATGTGATATATCACTTTGAAATGAGAACCTCAAATGAAAATAACAAAAGATTAGATCTTAGCGATTTGAGGTGTATGTCCTAGTTCTGGAGCTGGTTGATCTAGGGTTTGTTAGAGAAACCCTAATTTTCACAACTTGGAATATTTCATATCTGATTGTATAGAAAGATAGATCTCTTCAAGGTGAGATGTCCAATGTACTCCTTTTTTGAAAACAATAGAGGGAAGCTCCGAGAACAGGAAGCCCTAATTTACCAATTTCTTTTGCAGAAATTCTTGATACTGTTTCTGCGGTATCTCTAAAGTTACTACTCCTTTGTGTCTGAAACTTCACACTATGGGAGACTCACCTGTTATTGTTTCAAAACAATAGGTTTCATCAGAATTGGTTTCACCAATTGGGACTTATCATCATTTTCCCAAGGTGACCTGTTTCAAGACTGTTCAGCACATCGAAGTTGTATGGATTTCCACGTGTCACTGTTTCATCTTCTGGGTCTGAAAAATGGACCATAGAAAGTAAAGACCATTCAATTTATATAACATCTTTAGAAATTACATTTGGACCTTTGAAGCCCAAGATATAGCAATTCTCCCTAGGTTCCCTATTTAGGGATGAATCCTAGAAGAGGATGGAACCCTAACTTGGAGGAATCATATCTCCTAGAATATAGCGAATATGAGGCAGAAATTTCCAAATAATGTAAATCAGGATTGTATATTTTGCCTATGAAAGTTTCAGCTCCATATCCTTCTCCAATCCCGAAATATAGAGAATCTACCAAAACATATCAGTTTTAGTATTTTAGGGTTTTTCCAGCTCGGGGTCAAACTAGGGTTTGACTTTCCTGGAGTTTCACCCAACCAAAAATCTCGACCCAGGTCTCTAAAATTATATTTTGATGAGGAGAGAAATCCTTTCCCAGGATTACTAAAAAATTTCTCTTCTGTAAGAATCCCTAATTTCCACAGCAAAAACGGAAAATGTTCGGAATCAAATTCCGCTTCGATAGAAAGATGTGCCCTTCGATGGAGAGTCAGCCTAGGATAGTTTTGCTAATGGATTATGGAGAGAGACCTAAAGAGTAAGAATCCCTAGCTTCTATAGATGCACAATGTCTTCTTCTCAGGTTAGCTCTGATACCATGTTAGATTTTTATCATTCAAGCTATCATTATGATTTTAGGATCTTATCTGAGAGAATAACATGCACAACAATAAAACACAAGAGACAATGAACACAAATATTTTCCTCAGGGAAACCATAAAGGAGAAAACCCCGCAACTTCCTTAGAGATAGAGTCAACACCAAAAGTAAAACCTGAAAACATAAAGATGATCTCCCGACAGCAGTAGTCTCTCACTCTGATCCCAACAACTTCTCTCTCATTCATGTGCCCCAATGAGTGAGTGTGTGTGTGATAAATAGAGAGTCTCACTCTCTATTTAATTCTTTTTTTCACTTAATTTCCACTCCAACAATTCAGCCTCACTTAACAATTAATTACTAGAGCCGACATCTCTAGGAGAGTCTAATAACCCTAGTGCCCCACAACGTGTGGGGACTTTGCCCCGACTTACAATAACTCACCTAGGGTTGACTTCTCTAGGATAGTCTAATAACCCTAGGGCCCCATAACTATGGGGACTTTTACCCTTGAACAATAGGAGGGTTACCCACAATGACTTGACATGACTTGTTTACATTATTGAATGTCCCGATAGGCACATTGAGGCATGCCATGACTTCAATACATTACAAACACTTCCCAGAATAAACATCGGGGCACAATACATAAGATATAGAGGTGAATACATTCTGAAGTTACAAATACATCAACAATAGTTGCATTGATTCCTATTTATGGATTTTAAGTGTATTTGCAGTTTCCAAGCTAACTACTTATTATGGATTTCATTTCTCTTACTTGTATAAGTTTCTTATTTGGTTCTTCTTTCTATAACTAATGACTCTTATATAGTGATGAAAAAGCTATAGAAAACAATGTACATTGAGAGAGAAAAAAGATTACTAGTCTTGCTGGTCCTATAAAGGAGATTCTTGTCCACCTTATATAGTTCACCTTAACCTTGCGGGTTTGTGTTTTGTTTTGTTGTGGCCCCCTTGGTTGATTGATTATCCTTTATCTTACTTGATCCATAGGTTATGTTTAGTAATGTTTTGATACCCTATCTTAAGGAGTATCTAGATTAGAAATTCAATTTTTAATTTAACATGAGAGACAAATCCAGTTCGTGGTCTGTTGCTCTAGCGTGACTGAGCTCTCTCCCTCTGCATGATATTTTTTGTTGCTCCATGTGATCTCTTGATGCACCACCTATGTGGTTTATTTTTCCTGTGTGAATGGGTTTTCCTTGTTACACCTTCCATATGGTCACTTCGCACCAGCATGACCATGAGTTTGTTGGATTGTGGGTCCTTCCCCAACATGACCGTGGCCTATTTCTTGGGTAGACTGTGGGTTCTTCCACACCGTAATCGTGAGTGTGTTTCTTGGTGGGATATGGGTCCTCCATTGGCTTGACTGTGATTTGTTTCTTGGAACTTTATTAGTGGACTATGGGTCCTTCATCAACATGACCGTGATCTATTTTCTTGAGTGGACTATGGGTCCTTCCTTAGCGTGACCGTGATTTGTTTTCTTGATGTACTATGGGTCCTTCTCCAACACATGACCGTGATATATTTTCTTGGGTAGAATGTGGATCCTTCATCAACGTGTCCATGATCTATTTCTTGGTGGACTATGGGTCCTTCACCAGCATGACTATGATATGTTTTCTTGAGTGTACTGTGGGTCCTTCCCTAGTGTGACTGTGATCTCTTTTCTTGGTGGACTACGGGTCCTTCTCTAGCATGACCATGATATGTTTTCTTGGGTGGATTGTGGGTCCTTCCCCAGTGTGACCATGAGATTTATTTCTTGTGTGTACTATGGGGTATTCCCAAACGTGACAGTGAATTTCACTTTATGGGCAAGCTATGGTTTCTCAAGCATGACTGTGCAAAGCATTCCTATGTGTCTCTGCACTATGCGACTGAATCCTTACCAAACATGATTGTGTGTCCTTTGTAAGCATGATTGTACTGGGTATGTCTATGCTTGTCGACTAAGAATTCTGGGTCAGTATGATTTTTCTTTAACCCTCTGAAGATCTCTCTCAAGGTACATAAATTGTTTGTCTAGATTGACTTGTCCCTTCAGTGACAAGATCAAATCTGAAATATATGAGTATATTGGTTGATTCAAATATTGGTTATGATTATTTACTATTGATATCTACTATAAATTATTTTCATGTTGTTACGATACACGGAATTTGATGATTCTCAAGGATCAACTTCAATACAGTGAAAAATGGAGTGTTAAGTTGGAAGAGATGAAAATTATGTTTGTTATTACTGTTCAAATTTTATAAGAGTAGTACTGTTATGAATTTGATTTTATATATCATTAAAATTTACTAATTAAATTAAAAACTCCTCTAACCCTTAAAATTCAACATCAAGTACTTTGGAGACATGTACATGGCATATTCCATGCTTGGTTTTTACGGTTTTTGTTATTTGGCTTTCCTTTTTATCCTTGTTTGGTTTTCTTGAAAAGTATAGGAAGCTTACTTTATAATTTTCTCTTTGCCTTTAATGACACATATAATTCTCATGTCCCTAATCTAAGAATTAGTGCTATTTTTCCTTTTATGTCAGATATTACTTGTTTACCATATGGCACTTCTGTAATTTCCCTTTATGGAATTTTATTAAATGACAATTTTTTCCACTTTTTCCCCCAATTTCGACCTTAACTAGTTTTGATGTCTAGACCTCCAAATTGACCCAAATGCTCCCGAATTTTCTCATAAGTTCATGAATGATAATATAACTTAAATATGATGTTCAGGGATATTTTATGACCCCACAATTACTTCTTAAAACTTGTTTAATGTTATGTTCAAAGTAGGAGTCTTTACTAGCATATTGGGGCTCCAATTCCCCTTGGGTAATTGCTGGAAATGGCTTCTCAAATGGTCCCAAAGTCAGTTGAATTTATGAAAATTGGAAGGGGATGTGTAAGGGAAATTTTTAAATTCTCATATACATCATGGTTCAATTTATACAGGCTGTTATAACTCTTTCCAAAACAGCTCCCAAATCACAATTTCGACCCTTGAGGAAAATGCACCAAATCTTCACCCAATGCACTCAAAATGAGTAAATTGGATTCCAATGCTTAGGTACTGAACATGAGACTTGAAAAAAATATTAATTAAATTACTTTAATCATACATTTATCATATATACATTCCTCCATTCGAAATAATAATCATTACCACTGCATACATCAAAATAGAGTGGAAATGGTTATTGTTTGCTCATTAAAAGTCATTTTGGCATACAACTCTTGGGTATTTCGACTTGAAAATTTATGAGGATGAAGAATAGAGAATATTCAAATGATTAAAATCATAAATTCAAAATTAAAATCTCCCCTAATTCGAAATCATTAGCATTACAATGGTGCGCAACAAGATAGTGGGGAAATGACACTATTTCTTCATTGTTTAACATTTTTACATGAAATATTTTGGGTATTTAGACCTGAAAGTATTATGAAATTTAAATAAAGAGTATTTAAATCATAACATAATATAATTTTCATTATAATATTCCCAAAAGAGATCAATATCTCACCCAAAGCGCAGTCCCTCCATGAGTAAGAATATGCAATAAAAATTGGAAATGGTTGAGAGAAAGTGTTGCAATAGAAGGAACCATGATCTTCCCTGTATATTACACATGCAAATAAAAATTCATTAAATCTCCATGAAATACTTTAGTGGCCTCTCTAAACACCAACTTGGATGGGAATCTTTCACCCTTGAAATTGGCCAAGGCAAGAAAACTAGTCATCGACTAGCTCTCACAATTCACAAATGACAATTTCTCAAATGAACAAAAGCCATTCTCTTGGTTGATTAATATACTTTATAAAAATAATTGGACTTATAAGGCTACCAATCCATCCACAAAATCAATCCAATTCTAATTTTGGCGCGTGCTTATGATTTGCCATGTGTCCTCCCTTTCCTAACGTTCCATCTTCCCCCAATTTGAGTGGGAACCCATTGAGATTCCCAAAATCACATGAGAGCTCTCTTGTATGATATATTTTGCCTTGAATTGTCATATATTTCATATGTTAGCATTAATATCTGATTTGTGTCATAGGTGTCATAGCATCTTCATAATTGTTGTCATAGAGCTAGGGAATCCAGTCCAAGTGTCTCACTAGCTCCAAAATGACTCTTCCTCTCCCATGTAAGTTACATTTCTTCCAAAATTAGACCTTTTATGCATATGTCCAATTTTATTATCCTTATAACTCATCCAAGAACCTTTATACTTCCCATGGATTTTAAATTGCAAGAGGAGGATGCCATCTGGCACATAAATTCTAGCTATGTGGTCCCCAAAGTCTCCATGTGTCTCCATCCTCCATTGCCACTTCAATTTTATATTGTATTTATTTATTTAGATCCTTTATAAAATATTTATTCCATTTTAGTGTTTAAATATCATTCATTGTCCCCCTTATTCAAAATCCCAAAGCTTCCACCCCAACCTAGGAAACTAGTAAATTTCCTCGGAAATTATTTGACCCTTAGCATCAATTTGGAAAAATCTCATGAATACGGTAAATGTGATTAGGAGTACTCTGAGCCAATGCAAAATTTGGAACATGAAATATACTCCCTTCCCAATATTTCTTGTCCTCAAGCAATTTCAAACCAATGTTACCAGAACCGGACCGAAACCGGCAAAACCGGCCGGTCAACCAGGTTTTGGAGGCTTTCCGGTCCGACCCACACCCTTGAACCATTTTGGGAAGGGTTGATACTGAAACAACTAGGTTTTTCCATGAACCACCCGGTTTGGTATCGAACCGGTCCAAAATTGGTTTTCTCATAAAACCGGCTGGTTCGTACCAGTCTGTACGGAGGCTCAAAAAATCGATTTTTTTTAATTTTAATTTTTAATTTTATTTTTAGAATGTTAGCTGGGGGGAATGTATCTGGAAACCCTATAGACACCTCATGAATGTATAAAAATACCACTACCTCCTCTCTTTCACTCACACTATACATCCGAGTGTTTTCGAGTGTGTGCTTGAGTGTCTTCAGATCTTTGAAGTTTGATTGTGTTGGTTGTTAAGGGTCTTAGAGCTGGTTCCTAGGCTGATTGGAAGAGGAGATTGAAGGAGTATTTTGAAGAATTTGTGGGCTAAATATATTTGGATACATTTTCATCATATTTGGAGCATATTTGGAGGCTCTCTTCAAGGTATGTAAAAAGGCTCTAAATGTGCACTGTATTCATTTAATTTTGTATGGAAAAGTCTCTTTAAACTTTGATAGCGTTGTTTTTTTTTCATAGAATTAAAAAAATAGGGTTTTAATTTGCAGATTTATATTTCTTTCTATGGATCCAAAAGATAGAAAAGATGCTGCATGGGTACATTGTCAATTAGTTGAGGGAAACATTGTGTGTAACTATTTCCAGAAGGAGGTTGGGGGGAGGAGGTATAAATAGGATTAAACAACACTTAGCTAGTACAAGGGGGAATATAAGACCATGCCTCAAAGTTCCTGATGAATTGAGAGCTGAGATGCTTGGTCTTCTTGAATCTTAGCAAGCTGAAAAATCCAAAAAATAAGAGGTTGCAAAGAGAGATAGGGAGAAGTTGTAGCTCTAATTTTCTTGAGAGAAACCCTAGTTTTGAAGAATCCTCTAGTTTTACCAACCTTTCCCATGATCCTTATACCATTCCTAGGGAATAAATTGTTGTATTTGCTGGTGTTGGTATTAGTACATTCCAATTTAAAAAACCCCATGGTAGCCTTGAGTCTTTCTTTCAACCTCGCACTACCCCTGGTGCTCAGCCCACCATTGATGCCAAATGGAAGAAGGTGGAAACGGATGCTTCTTGGGAATGAATTGCTATATGGTGGTATGATGCAGACATACCTTTCAATGCTTCAAGGTCGATATATTTTCAACCTATGTTGGATTTTATAGCTTCATGTGGTCCAGGATTCAAGGGCCCTGGATATGAGGATATTAGGGGGGCACTTTTGAAAAATGAAGTGGAAAGGGTACAAGAATACCTCATAGAGTTAAAAAACTCATGGACTAAAATAGGGTGCAAAATCATGTATGATGGACGGACTGATGCAAGAGGTTGCACCATTCTTAACTTCCTAGTTGCTTTCCAAAAAGGGACTATGTTTCTTAGATTAGTGGATGCATCTAATCAAGTGAAGGATGCACATTTACTATTTCATCTTTTGGATGACATAGTTGAGGAGGCGGGGGTTGAAAATGTAGTGCAGGTTATCATAGACAATGCCTCCAACTATATTGCAGCTGGAAAGTTGTTAGAGGACAAACATCCCACCATTTGATGGAATCCATGTGCAACCCATTGTTTGGACCTCATGATTGAGGATATTGGGAAAATTGAGTGGGTGAGAAATTGTGTGGAACAAGAAAAATCTATCACAAGTACAACCTTAGGTTGAAGTGCAACCAATTGTAGAACAAGACCTGAATCATGTTCCATATTCTTAGATGATGATGATGCATCATTAGGTTGGGTTTTGTAGACTCAGCAGGCATCATTTGACAATCAAGACCTCTCATGGATGGATTTCGACCCACTTCCACAACAACAAGATGTGGGAGTTAATGTTGGACATGTGCCTTCTCGACCAAGGGAGTCAAGTCAGGTGGCCCAAGCTTAGGAACCCCATATTGAGGATCATGATGTAGATGATGGATTAGGGTCCGAGTCCGAGGCCTTTCACGAGTCTGATCTCGAGGATTCAGATGATTATATTGTTTAGTATTTGACTCTGGTATTTTGTATAGGTCATTTAGAGCCTTTTTGTTGATGTATTTTTATGTAGACATGTATTTCACTCAATATTAAGTGCTATTTTGGTTATATGAACTCTTATATGCTATATACATGAGAAAATTTGCATATTTTGTGTATAATGGTTTGAAATCACATGTATGCACATGAATATTTAAAAAAAAAGAATATTTTATGTATTTTTCGTGGATTGGTGTTATGATCCAATTTTTTACCCAGTTTTTAACCAGTTTCGGTTTTGAGGGTCGACTGGTTCATCCAACGATACAGCTTTTGTAACCTTGTTTCAAACATGGGTGTTGAATAACCTCCTTTCTGTAGGATTCTTTGAAGATGCCACTAAGTTTCCCAACTGTGAGTATTTGAGATTCCATGAAAATTTTAGAGAGGAACCACCATGCTTGCTGCTGCACTAATCTAATTAAAAACACTTCGTTAATTGGGGAATCCATTTCCCATACTAATTGTTTCCCCAAAAATCTGAATTCAATGGGACTAAAAACTATCCCAGGGTCCCATTGCTTGTATTGCAGTCCAACAATTAAGAGTTCTCTCCAACCCATAGTATTAGGAAAGAGAATTCTGAGATCCCATTTTTTTGTATGCATCCTTCCAAACATCATGAGTACATAATCTATATCATCAAAGTACATACCAACATAATAAAAATGTACATCAAGGAGGTTCCTCATCAAAAAATCATGGAAGTGCTTCTACATCCAAGTAAGTAGACTACCATTTGCCAAGTGCATACAAGCTTCAAGTGACCAATCAAATCTTCTCCAATGACATAGGTGAGGATCCCATGTCCTATAATGCTGATCCAAAAGGATGTTATATGCATCAAAATATTCATCCATGTATTCTTTCATCCATGGAGTGAATGAAGAACCTCCACCAAAATATGAACCAAATAATGAGCAAAAAAATAGGGAGACTTCAAATAACTCAAAGAAATCTCACCCATACATCCATGAATGAGAGAATAATAAATATATAACAGAGTATGTGGCTGGAAACAAAAATGTTCTCCAATCATAAATATATTCACCCTAGTGTTGGATGAAGTTCCTCCAACATCAAATGAACCAAGTGTTGAGCAAGAGAAACCATGAGTCTTCAAGTGAATTAAATGCATATCATAGGTGTATCCATGTAGATGTGCATCATCATAAATTAAACAAGGATGCTGCTGCAAATGTGAATAAGAGTGTTCTCCAACCATTTCCTCATAAAAATTAAATCTAGGAGTTCCATACTCCTCATGTGGCACCATAAAAAAGAACCCTTTCACCCATACATCATTGAGACTAATGTTGGAAAACATGAAATTGTAGGATGTAGGAGAATGAACTAACTCACCCAAATGAAAAAATAAGTGCAGAAGTTTCATCATGGGAAGGATCCATATGGGTAATATCATGCAACTCCTTAAAAAGTGTAAAACCTTTTTCATAGATTGGTTCCAATGTAGAGGAATCATCCTCTTCTTAAAAAATTGCATAACCTTCATCAAGAGATAATTCAAGTTCCTCTTCCACCACATCAAGTGTTTGGATATCTTCAAGTTCATATTCAAACACATCAAGCACATTCAAATTTCCACATTTCTCATGATCCACCATGTCATGAGAATCCTCCAAACAATCTACCATTTGACAATTTGAAACATAGGAGGAAAAACAAGTGTCTTGCAACTTTTCAAGAAGTTGCTCATTTTGAATTGTGAGCTTATGAATAAATTAATCATTCTTCAATTAGGATTCATGTAACCATTCACTAAGCTCAATGACATTTTTTATATAAAAAATCAAAGACATGAAATTACCTTTGATGTTGCGCATTTCTCTTTGAATCTTCTCCATGTCTTCAAGGAAGGATGGCTCCTCTAAGGAAGTAGATCTCCAACAAGAATTTGATACCAATGCTTGAGTGTCATGGAGTATACTAAGGGCCTATTGGATATTATTTTCATTCATATTTAAGGGCCCTTTAATAAAATGAGGCTCTTGCAAATGAACCTCCTCATCTTCTTCCTTCTTGCTTGGACCAACTTCATGAAGCTCAAGTGGTGACGGGAAAGTTGATCTTGTTTCTTATTCAGCTGCTACAAGGTATTCATTTTCATGTTTCATGAAAGTTTTTCTTGCATAAAAAATTTCAAAATTGATCTCTATGTCACCAACATAGATGTGTGAGCACCCATCAGTAGGTACTCCTTCATATTAAATTCTCTTTGTTTCATTTCCAAATTAGAATGTGTCTCGAAATTATATTTAGTATTTTCAATAGAAACTTATACATACTCATGTGATGTCTATTCATATTTTTTAGAGTCACTTGGGAGTGAATTTATATCCTCTTCATGTACTACTTCTTCTACTTCACCTATTTCAGAACTAGGTGGTTCATGGGTCTCCTCCTTTTGCTCCTTCAAGCAAGATGATGCATTTCCCCCCTTGGTTTTATTAAAATCAATATATTTTTTCCAACTATGGATAGACAAAAATTCAAATCCTTTCATAATATTCTTGGTCATGTCTTCAAATGTAGGTTCCATAATTTTTATAAGCTCCTCACCATCATATGAGGTTCCCTTTTCATCCCTAGTCATAGTTTCCTCTTCAATAAAAGAACTTTTGGGTTTCAATATATAATGGTGGTCAATAACTTATATTCCTCATAAATATAAGACCAAATTAGGTGCAAATATCATGATCTTATACCACTATAATTTCGCTTTTTGTAATTTTATTAAATGACCAATTTTTCCACTTTCCCCCCCAATTTTGACCTTAACTAGTTTTGATGTCTAGACCTCCAAATTAACCCAAATGCTCCCAAATTTTCTCAGAAGGTACAAAATAGGGTATCTAGTGTTTATAATACAAATTAGTGTATCTTGGACTCTTGTGAATATTTGTATCATAACGATTTAGACACAACTGGATGCATATGAATATATGTGCACAATGAACATTTTTTGGCAGGGATATGTAGTTGCAACATGAAGTTTTTTGGATTCTTACGCATATTTGTGCATGGTGATTTGTATCCAAAGATATTTCATGGTGAGATATGTGGAATTTGTCCCCCCAATCTAATAATTTCTATGGTTTGTAGGGTTTAGGATAGAAACTAGGGTTTAGGATACAAATTAGGGTTTCTAGATATTTGGAAGTTATCCTTGAAATATGGGGTGCGTTTCAAAATAATGTCTAGTTAACATTTCTCAATTTGGACATTGAATTTGACTTTAAAGTGATTGGTCTACCTAGGGATTCTACAAACTAAGGCTATACTACAAACTAATTTTTAGATTACAAACTAGGAGCTAGTCTATAAGCTAGGGTTTATATACATGCTAGGGTTTACAAGTACAAGATAAGGATTCTACAAGGACTATGATGACACTGCAAAGATATAAATGTGTGAGTATTTCACTTGAACTTGTTTTAACACTTAATTTATGAAGTGTCATTAGGTTTCAATGGTTTCAAGGGTTTATAGGGATAGATGTGGTTTCTAGGTTTGTAGATTTGGTTTCTAGGATTCTAAATTAGGTTTATTGGGATCATAGATTGGGTTTCTAGGGATATATTGCATGATTAATGTAATTATGAATATAATACAACAAATCCATGATGAATCTTGTGCAATTTATCAAGTATTACAAGTCTACACAATTTAGCAATCTATCAAGATGTCAATAATAAATGAGACCATGAAACAAAATCATGACATGTACATGTACAACAAATAATTATAACATAGTACACAAATACAATTCATACAACATACGTATATACCTAGCTGTGGTCATTAGAATAAAAAATCAGGATCAACTCTAATGACAACAATATCCTTTAACCTCTTGTGCTTGAAGCAATGCAATAAGTATCATGACTTTGATGAGTTCTTCCTTGGCATTGTTTACAACTGGAGGTTTGTGGCAATAACTAAATTTATATAATGGTATAAAATTTGACATGGTATATAATCTTCAAATACATAACATTTTTTCTTTGGTGCATGGGAAACCTATGTCAAATATTCTCCTTTTATAACCATTTACCTAGTCATAAAATCATTTCTCTCAGATTCCCTTAATGATAAAATAAGGGTTTTCTTCCCGTCCAAGCAATGTGCCATCCAATAGTAAGTTCCCCATTCATTTCCTCTCTGGAAACCACTGTGTATATGTTCTATGCAAAAATAAAATTGTAGACATAGGATTCATCTAAATAAACACAACTAGCTATCAAACATTTAAAAATTACCAAGACATTAATCGAACCTAGTTGTAAAAGATCTGATATGTGGTCATAGTATGCTGAAATTATTGATTGGTACTTGTTTAATTGGGATAATTATACTGCTATATGTTAACCAATTGGGAGTGATACACAATTCCAGATGTCAACCCAATCCGTGGGTTCACAGTTGTCCCATTCACCACAAATACATCGAGAACAAAAACAAGAGAGTCACATTGTCCGTATTTTAACTATGGAATTTTATGACATTCTAACTGAATTAAATGCATGAGTTCCTTGGATGGTCTTGCACTCATATATGTTTGATTGATCTACATTGACCACCTCCCAAAAATATCTATGTACATGTTCTTTTTTAGTTGTTTGTTCTTATTTCCTTCTTGCTCGCTCCCCTATCGCTGAATAATTCCATTCAAAAATGTCCTTTTCATCTTGGATGAGCCTAGATGTTGTGTACTTTATTTCTTGCATATGCAATGTAGTCTTCATGCACATGCCTACTTCATAATGTTCCCCTTTTTTGTGTCTAGTATCAAAATAGTTCCAAATATGTGGCACCTTGTGCCTCTTGTGGAGCATACACAACCATTGGAAGACATGAGCATTTTTGAATTTCCCAGCACAACCATTACAACAAATCGAATGGTGTTCTGGATCTGTATATCTTTATCCTTAAATTGATTGTAGAACAATTGAAATTTGTGTTGTAAAAAATCCAAGTCGTAACACCTGGCATCACTTATGTAGAAGTGACACTCCTTCAATATAACCCTTTTTCTTCAGTACTATCTTCCCCATGTATATAGGTGATATGTACCGTTATGTTGACCTGGTCTGACTGATAATATTCACTCTGAATCTTGTTTTGTGGTTTAAGAGTGTAGTTTTCTACAAAATTGACCACTGATAAGATAGTCCCAATAGGAAATGTATTCCTACACGTACTAAACTACTATATTTCCAATGAGACACATGTACATGCTTAACATATTGTTGTGTCTTTTCAAATAATACCTCCATGAAGATGCAAACCCGTACCTGGTAGATCAATAATAAAGACATATATCAATATATTGTTAGTATGATTTTGCAATCTAAAGAAAAAAATTAGTATTTAAGAACTCATTACTAATCTGAGAAGTGACTAGTTGTATTTTTTTCTTTCATTCTCTCCATCAACATCATATGTGACATATTTAAATGACTAGAAGTTCACCTCCTCTCTCTAAAGTTCATGCTCATAGGTCACATGTATGCATTTTTCCAATAATGTCATATGAACCACACCTTGGGCATGTCCAATCTACATAAGGTCTTTGATAAAATGTGTAACCTTCTTTCCTTCTACAAAAAATGATATGAATAAAGTCTCTAAATGATTTTGGTGGTAAAATAGATGAGCATTCCTGCATAAGAGTGTTATGCAATACACACAATCTATGTAGATATGTGTCATAGTAGTAATCGTAATTATTGTGGTATCGACAACATGTGTTACGATTTGTGTTTATTTTAACATACCATGGTTTGTATTTCTCAAACAATCCTTGGACCAAGATAAGTTCATTATGTTCACACCTAAATCTCTCATATAATTATTTTTGTTTCATGTCAAGAAAATGTTTAATGTGGGGCTCACGATCCCTTGAACCCCTTCTCAATTTTAGTACATCTGTTTGGTTGGAAGAAGGTCTAGTGTTGTCATGCGAAAAAGCACTACAACAAATTTGAATTTTAGGGGGGGTTGTCTTCCGCCTCCAAAATTCACTTTTGGGGGAGGTTTTGGATTTGGAGGAACTATTTACAATACCACCCCTAATAGCACCGATGCTATAAGTTTGGAATTTTAGGGGTGGTTTTGGAAGAGATAAAAAATGCCCCTAAAAGTGACTTTTGGGGGTGATTCAAACCCCCCCTCCAAAACTAAATTTTAAGGGAGGTTCTAAACCCCCTCATAGAAACCTATGGGGCAGGTTCCATCCCCCCCCCCCCCCCCCCCCCCCCCCAAATTCCTTATTTACAAACCTTTGGGTGCAGTTATAAACCCCCCTCATAGGTACCTACAGTGGTGGTTTCAAACCCCCCTCATAGTTACGTACGAGGGAGGTTTCAAAACCCCCCCATAGGTACCTACAAGGGAGGTTCTAACCCCCCCTAAAAATCCATCTTACAAACCTTTTTGGGTGGTCTTAACACCCCCCCAATAGAAATGATGCTAAAAGTTTGTAATTTTAAGGGCAGTTTTGGAAGAGATCAAAACCGATGCAAAAAGTGACTTTTGGGGGTGGTTCAAACCCCCCCATAAAAGTGTCTTTTGCGGGAGGTTCAACCCCCCACTAAAATTCTTTATTACAAAAATTTGGGGGTGGTTATAAACCCTCCTCATATCTATGGAGGTGGTTCGAAACCCCCCCTAAAATTATTTACAAACCTTTGGGGGTGGTTGTGAACCCCCTTCATTTAAACTGACAAGGGGTTTTTAACCCCCCTCATTGTAGAATATAAGGGAATTTTGTATCCCCCCTTATAGTGAAATTTGAAGTTAGTTTATAACCCCCCTCATAGCAACATGAAAAATCAATTTGAAACCCCCCTATAGCCATAATAAATCATAATAAAATATATTGTATTAAAAATATCAATATTGCAATATCATTAGGGCATGGAGGAATCGAACCTTAAACCTCCTGCTTGTAAATAAGGCACTCTTCCATTGAGCTAGAAACCTTTAAGAGCTGGGAAAAGGGGTAATATTAACACCAATATTGCATCACTTGTAATTCTAAGAAAAGACTAAGAATCCCAAACATTATTTCTGACTTGAGAGACCTAAGGAAGTAGTCCTAATGAAGGAGAAAAGAGCCAAAGAAGGATGCATCTTGTGACATGTATCTTACTAAACAAAGGGTAGACCCTTTGTTCAAAACTAACAAAAATATCACCAGTTGATAAAAAATAAAATACAATAACGATGACCATTTTGGTTTACTTTAATTTCATTGTGACATGCATACACTGGTGCACTCAATAAAAAACAACTAGTACAAGAAATTTATATACAATTGTATGCAAGATTCATAACTGCGAACTCTTTTTCTGTGCACAAAGGATCCATGTTTGCTAATATTTTCTACCACAGATAAAAGATGGACTATCTGAGATATCGCAGGGGACCATAGGTGGCTTACCATGCTATTTTGATAGGCATTTAACCACCTCATGTTGAAATATCAACATAAATAATACTACTGCAATTAAATACTTTTGAGATCCCTTCCAAAAAAATAGCTACAATATATTTAATCTATAAGCCCTCATCATCCATCCATAATCAAGATTCAAAGTATTTTGCAATCACTCTATTCATTACACATACATGACAAAGTATTATGACATCCCACTCTATTCATTACACCTACATGAAAGGCTATGTCAACTTCCTTGAATAACAATTAGGTTGGCATCTTCCTATTGTTTTCCATGAATTATCAGGATAACGAACATGAATGACTCAAGTTGTCAAATGCTTTATGAGTTTGGATTCCAGTCAAGGAATGAGGATATGAAGATGATAGATGTTTATGAGGTTGAATTATAGTCAACAAAGTTCACATATCAATGTTGTAATGTTAGGGTGTTTAGAAAGACAAGATAATGATTGTAATTGTCAACAATTTTGACAAACCCTTGATGAAAGCATCAGTTCATTAGGAAAATCATTAAGGATGAATACTGAGATCCATGGAAAAAATTAATTTTAATAATCAGTCATGAAGGTAGTTACAAATCCCATAAGATATATAATAGACTGTAGTGTACCTATACTGCACATGTTTTGTTTACTACATAAAATTGCCGAGTTGAACCTCCATCGACCACAATAAACATGTCCTATTTTCGGCTGAGATTCCAATCTACTGCTAGAGTTATTATTGATGTGTTCTTTTAGTTGCATGAAAGAAGGCTACAGTTTATTGTCATCTATCTACCCTATGGGCCACATGAACTGCTTTAAGCATTATTTTATAACCAAGTGGTTGTTTTGATTTCTACAGTGGTCTTGGCAAATTTTGATAGTGGTGCTCTTGGGTAGTTTTGGTCTATTGTAATGCACTAGATAGACCCATGTTGAATATATACTATGTCTTTCAATGATCCCAAGGAGACACATGTTATTGTCTGAACCCAGAAAATATCATATGTACTTGTAGATAAAAGTTTTGATGAGAACCTCCATAAATCAACCACCTACCATCACATGCTATATAAATATAGTTGGAACTGAATGTTACCCACTAAGGGAAAAGACCAAAGCATGCAAATAAAAATATGTTTTCATCTGATGAAATCCTCCATTGATTTGATCACATGTGCTTGTAAAGTATATCCCAACTTATTCTCCCAGCTATCTGCAGATATTCAATGCCATATCCCTATAATTTTTATAGATCTCTTGTACAAAAAATTATTCATCCATGAATGAAAACCATCTCTAAGAACATTGATTTTAATTGAATATTTTGTTCTTGTTTGTCCAACCTCTTAACATTTAAATGAGAAACAAAAAGAAGACACACAAGACATTTCTTTGCTAAGTTTCTAAAGTTGACTATAGCATATAACTCAAAAAAGGGAAAAATAATTCTTCCAACTAACGAAGAAAGGATCCCATGGAAACCTTATCATGAATAAGGAAATGGATGCAAGCATTATGAAACATAGCCAAAATGGTGCAAGTGCTGCATTTAATGCGGACAATACAACAAGTGCAATGCACACAATTAATTGTTAGAATTATTTTTGAACAACTTTAATTTCCAAGAACTGTAAGTGAAAATGTAAATGGAAATTTTTATTCAGTGAATGAGATGTGCTGAGAAAAAACCTAGCAGAAAAAAGTTGGAAAAAAGTACAGAAACGTACTGACATGATGCTTGTACTCTTAAAAGTCTATTATTCCTGAGAACTAAGGGGAAGAAAACAATGTTTCTGTTCAAGTTCAAATATCGATCATGACATACTGATCCATGCAAGTCCATACTCTAGAGAGGAAAATTAAAACTGAAGAGCCCACAATTTCTTGAATCCAAAGAAACACTGGACTAAAGGAATTCTCAGCCTAAAAGAACAGACCTTGACATCTACAGGTTTATGGAGCCCAACAGGAAATAATGAATTGGACTGTTAACGATTCAAGTATAAGATGTCATAAATTTCTCTTTACAATAACATAATTACGACTAAATTTCTATTGAGGCCCATGGTTCATATGCAAAGTTAGTTTGTTCATTAAGTTTTGGATTGTGGGGTTTCATACAATGAAGACTCACACATTGTAGCTCATGTTTAGGTAACACTTAGATCAACTTAAATGCGGGGATGATTCTACCCTTTAAGCTTATAGGAGACAACAAGGAAATTACTAAGTTAGCTGAAAAGAAAAATTACTCAGTGTGGAACAAGTGTCTGAGTATCCAACTTTTCTACTACTTTGTTATCAATTAGTAATTTATAACTAACATAGATCCATTTTAAACCCAGATCTATCAAGCACTGAGAGGGATCCAATTTCTTAAGGTGTACATTTTTTTACCATCTGGATCCCTCTCAGTACTTGATAGATCTGGGTTTAAAATGGATCTATGCTAGTTTGATTTATTATTATTATTTAAGACGATATGTAACTTATATTTTTCATTTTTCATTTTTTAATATTTTTTATTTATGTCGGCTAGCATAACATGACTAATGTGATAGGATCTCCCCCATAGTGGGTTGGAGAGAATCGAGTGTGACAGGATCTCTCCCATACTGGGTTGGAGAGCACCGAGGTGGCCTATGTGACCATTGAAAGCCCCAAACTAAGAAATTGCTACAAAATTGTCTGTACAATTCTTGTTAGTGCTTGAAACCGTGGATCATCATCACTAGGTGTAGGGACCGGTGTAACCCCTATAATAACCCTACGAAGGGGAATGAATACCCGCAACTGCTTTGAGATCTATGTGCACATATATAAAACCAAGTGTCATATGGGGCAAAAAATATATATGTAAAACCGGAACATCAAATGACAATGCAAATCCCAACAATGTAACAAGCCTCATAAGTGCTAACATATGAAAACATTATACATCCAATGTGTTTTCAAAAGAATATGTAGGGAGTTTTATGAGTTACCATTTTTCTTATCCTTTTCTTTTATTGTATTACATTTTCATTACTTACTAGGTCCCCTTTATTTATTTACTAAATGATTTTCTCTGGACTAGGGCATTTGGATTTTAAATAGGGTGTCACTGTTCATCTCCTACCTTCTGTTAACTATTGACAACCAGCTAGAGGACTTGTTATGCCTCAAGTTGAGACCACTTCATATATGATAACTTGATAAGAAATTGCTCAAAATTAATAATCAAGGGGAGATCCATCATTTTGAAAAGGCAAGTATAAGGTGGTGGGAAAAGAGAGGAAAAAAACGTCATACTTGAAATGTTCTCCAAGCTGGAGAGACGGATTTATGTTCAATAGAATGAACAAAAGGCTCAGCCAAGGGATCAAAATGTTGAGTGGATGAAAAATATAGAGGAGAGCATGATGGTTATCATAAAGAGAAGCCATAAGTTAAACCAATGCAGAGATGACAAGGACAGTAAAGATCAGGAGAGTGTAGAGGAATCCTCTCCATAGGATTTAAGGAAGGATTAGAAGCGAAGAGTAAGAAAAACACAGAATGAATCAATTGGGGTCTATCATTTCTCAATGTCAATCATTACAAGTCATCATTCCTTGCAATGTTTTCTACTATAACATAATCCTTACAACAATCTATATCATCCCCTTATCATAAAGAGAAGCCATAAGGTAAACCAATGCAGAGATGACAAGGAAAGTAAATATTAGGAGAGTGTAGAGTAATCCTCTTTGAAGGATTTAAGTAAGGGCCATAAGCAAAGAGTAAGAAAAACATAGAATGAATCAATCAGGGTCTATCATTTCTCAACGTCAATCTTTCCAAGTCATCATTCTTTCCAATGTTGTCTACTATCACATAATCCTTCCAGAAATCTATATCACGCCACAGTCCCCCTTTCCACTGAATCCAAGCCACAACTATCTTACTTGATATCTCTTTTCTTATGTAGACATAGGGATCTCATCCCCACTCTATGGTGCCTGAATATGTTACTCTCATTTACTTATAAATTGATTTTTTTGTCCTATATATTGTGACAGTCTCTAGGTTGTAAAGAAAATGGAAAAGGTCATGTAGGCTTGTTTACAATGAATACAGAAAATACATGCTAGTGTATTCCATTAAAGACACTTAGAAACATCTACCTTGGACTTTGTAAAGGGAGGTTAGAATTTTATTTCATGAAAAATCGGTAGGGGAATACATGAAACATTATTGTTAACTATATATACAAGTTTGCCACATTATTCTTTAAAAGTTGGTACAATATCATCTCTAAACCTTGATTTTTACAAATCCCACAGAGGTATCATATGCCATGTGGACCCAACTAGAGAATCTTTCATAACCTCTTATGTGTTTTTCTCCATAGTTATAACTCAAATCTCAAATTCATTGTCTATAATTATACTCACAATATTGTCACTTCAAACTACTAACACATAAATCCATAGGAAGTACAAAATGAAGTTGTTTCCGCAACAAAAACATACACTTCTAATGAGTTGCATTCATAATATGTTCCCATAAGATATGGTCCCATTCACAAATAATTTTTTCATGCCACACACAAAATCCTATCACGAGATGCATTCATAAATCATTATACACAACCATGACTCAAGCTCATACATTATTAAACCTTAGTGATACTAAAACCCTCACAAATTCATCAAGACTCAATGGTCATCATTATTCAAATTATTCTGTTATTCAAGTTATTTTCAAGCTACATTCCAACTTGCCAAGTTCCAAAGAGAGAGTCCAAATATAGAAGCCATTGAGCCAACTATCATGGAACCCTCAAAGTTATCATATGTCATGTGGAACCAAGGGGAACGACTGTCATAAACTCTTAAACATTGCTCTTCATTTTAATAAGTTAATAACTCAAGACTCAAATGCATCAGCTACAATCCTATTGAGAAGATATTGTTGATTCACAATATCAACACATACCCCATATGATTCACAATATGGGGTTATTTACACAAAATAATCAAAATTCCCATGTGTCTCAAGCATAATATGTTCACATAGGATTTGATCCAATTCACTTACCTTCTTCCCTTCCATATGTATATTCCAAGCATGAGTTTCATTCATAAAGAATATTCCCATTTCACATGAAAAATACACACAATGATGTATGATCATACATTTTTAAACCCTAGTCATACTCTCTCACTTATATTCCATATGTTTACAAAGGCATCATGATTCACTGTTTTTATTGGTAAACTTAATTTACGTACACATCATTCAAGTTAATTTCAAGCTGCATTCCATCTTACCAAGTTCCAAAGAGTAAGTCCAAGATGCAGAAGCCAACTATACTCCAAACTTCAATCTAGCTTCCAATACGAAGTAAACACATTTACACAAAGAACAAAAGAAGTAGTCAATAAAGGCAAGTTATCAGGCACCTAATAAAGCTAATGAAAAACACTTGTACATCTAAAACCTACAAATATTTTTCCAAGTAACTTGTGGGGACTAAAAGCATTACCTAGATACATAATGGCGCCATGGATGAGAGTGAGACAAAGATGGAGACCGAGATTGTGATTTTGACATTGAACAAGGTGGCAATTTGGGCTTTGGAGACTTGCTGAATATTTACATTTAAAGAATCAAGAGAGAGGATAGAGAAGAAAAAACATAAAGATAAAAATATTGATACCAATTCTCCAATTATAGTCCAACAAATTTATGGCACCCGCGGTTGATGGTGCGGATCCTACTATGATTCCTAATGTCGATACGACTTCGACTTTGGCTTCATCTTTGACCACATGACACATAAGGACTACGAATGCGGCTACAACCACGATCGAGGCTCCTTGAAATGATTATGTTGGATACATACTCCTTGATCTGATTGATATTCCAGACAACATTTCCACATAAGCCACAAATATTTTAAAAACTAGGCAGAAATTATGAAGCATAAAAATGAAAAGATGCAACATGAATACCCGGATAAGACCTTGAGAAAATGCATTCCTAAATTATGAGTCATTAAGCTTTCGATACGTATTTAGTCATAGGGAACATGTAAATAAGAACATATATATTAAATATATAAGATCAAAAATATGGTTTTCATTTCTATAAACCATCAAAAGTAAGTCTAGGCCAAGAAAAAACACTTCAGGCACCAAAAAAGATGACCTAACATAGATTTATGAGACTATTGTAACTTTTTAGATCAGAATAATGAATATATATTCTGTATAAAACCAAACTGAAGTATTTCAACATATTTCATGTCATTGTAGTTTGTGTAATCCACAATTCTAGTTGTACCTGTACAACATATAAAGTAAAAATGACCCAAAAATGTGGAACATAAGAAAAAAATCATTTCACTAATTACAAACGGTAGAGTTCTCAAAGACTTAACATCCTGCACTAACTAATAAAATAATCATGGTTTAACACACAAAAACATAATTAAGGTCTAGGCATTTTAAACACTGAGGAAAAACTTTCTAAGTGTTTAAGAATAATAGGAAACAAACAATAATGATAACAACATAACATTTAACATGAAAAGGTAGAATAAGTTCAATAACAACTTCTAAGTCATAATTGGTTTGTGTTGACATGACATGGTTAATAGAAATAATTATAATCAACTAACATTACAGACATACAAGCTAAGATGATTCTACCATTTTGTACAAAACAACTCACGTACTTGCATTCTGTTGGTGCATTACTGAAGGAGATTGGTGTATTCTACAACATGCTCCATGAAATTCTGATTCAAATATATATGTAGGTTCCATCCTTGTAACAATAATTACCAGTTGTCCTTAATATTCAATGCAATCTTATAAACTGAAACGATTTCTGGGAAAATTAATCCTTGGAATTCTTAATTTTAGTCGATAATTTATGGTCCATGGATGTAAATTATACAATCCCTTTAATGATATTAAAACAAAACTAATTTATCTTGCATATATTTAAAAGTGGATTTATTGCTGGTTTGAATTGTTATATGTTTAGTTCAATTTGAGAGTTTAATTGTGCAAGATGTTCATAATTGTTGTTTCCAACTGAGTTTTCTCCAGCAATTAAAATTGTAACAACTCATTAACATGGAAAATAGGTACATTCATCCCTCTTCATGGATTCTCAATTTTTATTTTTACACGGTATCAACGATCGTAATAAATTGTTGGAGTTAGAGAGAAAGTTTTAGAGAACTGATGTACATCATGTCATTTATGGGTGGTGATATGAGTGCAATCTGTTCATAATTAGTGTTCCCAACATATATTTATCCAACAACCAAAATTGGAACAGCTTGTTAACATCACAAATAGATACACACATTCCTCTGCATGGATTCATGTGGAACAATTCTCAATTTTTTTAATTTTTCCTATATATCAACAATTGTAATAAATTGTTGGAGTCAAAGAGAGAGTTGGAATTTGGAGAATTGATATACAAATTGACAGGTATGGGTGGTGATATGAAATAATTTACTATCCCTTAATAGCTAATGTAGGTAAAAATAAAAAAGGGGTAATAAAAGCTGGCAAATCCAAGCTATCAATAAAACCTAGACTACAATTTATGGAGGGAAGATAAAGAAGCATTGCTCAAGGAAATCATGTCATCCATGGAAAAATATATGGAAATATTTGGGAAAATTTTGAACATTTTAAGAACTCTAATGGAATCCCTATGGCTCGTAGAAAGGTTTCATAACATCAGAAACATCACAGAAGAAGGGATGGAAGATATGGACAAAGTTTGTTATAACTTTCCTATGGTCTCACACAAGCTTGTAACTCTAAAATCCAAATCTCAGATCTCTACTATGATTTCAGTTACTATGATAACCATGATGTTGATTATCATCCTCATTTTGCTTAATGTATGTTTTTTCTAGCTCAATTACACACATTTAGCTCCTTGGTTAAATTATTGACTCTAGTAGTAGTAGTTAAAGATTTAACTACTTTGGTTCAAATAGACAAATGGTTGTTCTATATTGACGCCCATAGTCCCCTTCCTTGCCTCACCCACTAGATATGCATCACCTCACTATAGAACCAACATAAGCTACTAGGATACTAACTCTATCAACATGTCAATGGATTCTCCTATATGTAGTATGGGGTACATTCCTCTTATCTCGGGCATGGAACCCAGTGGTACATATATTTCAGGTATGTTTGTATGTCTATGATTGACCTTTTGTCAATGACTAGAAAATGACCATAAGTCAGGTACTCCCATCTCTTGGAAATTACTTGCAGGCTACAAATGGCAATGAACTTAAGAAAATCACTGACTATTGGCTATCAGCTATGACCTCCTGCTGGTTGTGAGAAATTGTATATTGTCTATGACACATTCCTAGGAATTTTGACTATGATCGCTTGGAAATGACTAGATCTTCATCTACCCTGCCTTCTAGCAATGACCTTATATCTATGACTGGTTGACTATGACCGCTGGCTACTACATTTATATTTATTTATTTTGAGATACAATATTTTACTGAACTACACTAGTATGTTGTTAAATAAGGTATGGTTAAGAGATAAGCAAGGTTTGCGTATAAACACCATGCAAAGGAGATAGTATTAAAAATTGAGGAAGTTGCAAAGCCTCTTGGATTCAGTGTGAAAAAGTGAAATTAAAAGGTAGACCAATCATTTTGTCCATTGCAACTCAAAATATAATGACTTCTTCAAGTTTTACTTTCCTCACTCATTGGCATCCATGCAAAATTTCAAAGTAATTTATGCTTAAATGTTTTACCCTTAATAAGAACTATTTTTGTCAGGAAAGTAGACCATTATAAAGAAGGTATGTTTTTTCCCAATTTTGATGGATTTTTGCTTCTTCCTTTCAAATGAAGATGCAAGGTCCAAACATTGGAAGAAAAGGCCATTTGAATGTAGCTACAGAGGTTATATTTTTAAATTTGGTTCTAAAATCTCTATGACATAGAGGAAAGTGTATTTCTGATGGAGTTTATCTCATGAAGAATACTATGTTAATCCTTATATTGCAATTTATTTTGGAGTTTGGATCTACATGTTTTTGTTTCCAACATAGTTTGTATATGGATTGGAACATTGATTAGAATCATCTCTAATCTATTTTCCTTGTGATTCAAGTGCTTTAAGTAGATCCCGTTAAAGTTGGTGCAGCTACGAGACCCATTCTCAGGGAGGATGGTACCCTAGTCAATTAAATATGGAAGAGCAAGACCCTAGGAGGTACCCTAAGTCCCCCACTAGTATTTGGGGTTTTTCATTTAGGAGAAATAAGTTTGATTCCATAACAAATCCCCTAGAATGAGGCTACGACCCCTATGTTCCTCTGCGGTATTCTGGTCTGGGACCAAGGACACAATGTCCAAGTAGATCCTACAAGTAGAGGCATAGACATATTTTTGGCTGGTACTAGGGAAACGATGTCCAAGTAGGTCCTGCAAGTAGTTGATCCACTTTTAGTCTGGGACTGAAGCTCAACTTAGTGCCGAGAGCCATTCTTTGGGAGAATGGAGCCACCTGGTCAGTTACCAAAAATTTGATTAAGTCTAGGACTGAATCTCAACTTAGTGTTGAGATCCATTCTATGGGAGAATGGAGGCACCTAGTTAGTTACTAGGAACTTGATTCAGTTTGGGACTAAAGCTCAGCTTAGCACAGAGATCCATTCTCTAGGAGAATGGAGGAACCTGGTTAGTTACTAGGAGCATGTTTCAGTTTGGGACTGAAAGTCATCCTAGGGATGAGAGTCATTATTTGAGAATTGAAGATGATCATGTGTGATGTGTTCTCTCCTAATCGTTACTTCTAGGTTACTTCTCAAGGGACTAGCCACCCTTTGATGATGTCACTAGCACCTAACCCTTAGGAGCAGTATTGAGTTCCAACAGATCGTACCATCTAGTTTGGATCTTCCCCTTATAAATTGATGACAAATATATATAAATCAATGTACCTTGAGAGAGAGAAATATTTTTCGTCTTGTTGGTCCTATAAAGGAGTTGTTTGTTCAACTTATAGGGTCTACCTTGATCTTGTTGTTTGTGAGTTTTTTATTATGACCCCCTTTGTTGACTCATGGTCCTTTATCTTACTTGGTCCTAGCACACTTATTGTGTGTATGTCTCTCACCTTATGGGGTTTTGGCACACTAACCTATGTCTCTTTATATTTTGGTTGGACTATTTACTTTAGGACTTTATTATAAAATTTTACTTTATGGTTTTATTAATAAAAAATTTATGGTTTTATTAATAAAGACCTTTAGACCATTTATCTATATTATGGTTTTATTTTGAACCTTTTGACCCTTGATTCTACCCTAAGTCACTTTCACTACCTTTGAACATTTGATTAACTTATTTTATATAGTAACAACCTTATAAAATAAAAATAAATCCCTTGGAGTTTATTGAATATAAGGATCATGATCTGATTCTTTGGCACCTGTGTGATTGTTGTGACCTTCACAAGTCTATTCCCATGGATTCCCGTGCAAATGATATCTTTCATCCGTGGGATGATGGTTTCCACCCCAGCATGGCCATGTCTCTTTCTTCTCCTATGTGAGCCAAAGTGACTGGTTCCTCTATTGATATGATCATGACTGGTTTCTCTATTGGGCCATGGGTTCCCTTGCTGAGAAGTGGTTCTTTCTCTACCTGGACCATGAGTCTTTTATTGTTTGTCATGGACTATTTGTTTTCCTCCTATTAGAGCATCAATTTAGATGCCTCTTATTCCATGTGACTGACCTCTGCATTCGTGTGACTGAAATCTTGTTACTTAACCTATGATTGTTGTTCCACAGGTCTGGGTCATCTATATCTACATGATCATTTCATGGTTTTTTCCATTGTGATCATGAGTTTGTTTCTAGTGAAAAGTGTGGGTTTTCTCCACTGTGATCGTGAGCTTGTTTCTAGTGTGGACTATGGGTTTTCTCTACTATGATTGTGAGCTTGTTTCTAGTGAATGTTAGCACAAAAAAGTATTCACCTATCTCTACATGGTCTACACCATATACACACATCATATCCATACCATATTTCCCTTAGTTTTGACCTTCATAATTGTATTTCTACCAAAAAAAGGCTGAAAACATTATTATTTACTATGGTTTACCTTCACTCTCTCCCAGAATGGGTAAAAATCCCTAAAAAGGGTTCAAAAACCCTAAAAAAGAGAGAAAGGATCAGAAAACCATAACAAAATACCATGGGTCAAAAAATACCATGGGTTAACCTTGGGTTAAAAAAACAAAAAAACTTTACTATAAATACATTGTGAAGGACTTCCCAAAAAGACTCATAACCTTTTTTCCATTTTTAATTTTGTGAGTACACTGGGACACCTTTTCTCTTAGGTATTCACACACCATTTTTCCATCATCCCGTCACCATACCATTCTCACATTGTATGTCGATAAATTATTCGTACCCACTTGGAGATCATTGGAGAAATAACCTGTGGAGAGGCAGATCACTTCCAAAGATGGTCACACTGGCCCACTTTACAAGAAAGAAGGTATAATTTTTGTTTTGTTTATTTTAGCCGTTGTATATATTCATTTTATGTTACTAATATGTTTACCATTTCATTTTCCATGAACTCTCCCTTATGGTCCCATTGACCTAAGGTTGGTGCTTTTATATGTAATAGGGGGTAAATCCCCATTACATTTTTGGTGACTCCATTGGGGAGACACCACCTCCTATGCACCTCCTACACCAACTCATCACACCCATGTACTGACTTGTTTGGAACCATCGCGTTCTGGCCAAGCGATCGGGTTCATAGCCCCTCCAGCTCCCCTACAGTATTTATAGGTCATTTTTAAGCTCAATAAAACCTTCCTAACCAAATCGCCCCCAATAACGAACAAGGGAAGGGAAATAACAAGCGAGGGAGAAACCGAGGAAATAATCAACCCCAAGGAGGCGTCCAACAGGCCAAACCTCCAAACAATAACGATTCCAACCTTCCGGTACGGAATCTCAGGCATCCCAATCAACATGGGAGGAACCCACAGTTATAGAATAACCATCTATGTGCTATTTTTAACACCTACAATCATTACATGCACCAGTGCCCTCACATGGGTCATGTCCAAGAACTTCTTCAAAATTACAATCAACGTGATCCAAACACAACTGTTCTAGTTCATCCCAATTCTGCACCAACTGGTCCTCCACCTATGGTGCTCCAAAACAACCTACCACACAAAGGAATGGTTGCAACCCAACCCTTTTCCCCACCTGTTGTGGCCCCACCTGCTAAGGCTGGTGTCCATCACCTCATGATGTTGTCATCTGAAGTCAAATTTTAGACTCGATGCAACTAGTATGGATCCACCACATAAACCATTGAACCATCAATGGTGTCTACCTCTACTACTCCCAAAATATCTCTTCACTTACCAAGACACCCCGTAGATGGGGTGGCCAGAGCCCCACGGTTTCCTATACGTCGCGTCTTAAACAATGCTACTACTAGAGCTGCTCTTAACTACAGTATAGTTGATGACTTGGCCCAATCCCCTACATCCATGTACAATTTGGAAGTTCATAAAACTTACCCAACACAACTTAAAGCGTTGTTTTCCATGCTAGGTTCTGTTTATCCCTTTGATTCCAGGTTGATAACCTTCGACTTGGATTAAGGTGAACCCAGGATGCCATCTATCGTTTCCTTCCAAATTCCGATCTCAATTCAAAATTTGGTCATCCATCTATGCATTATTGATGAAAGGGAATCCACCTGCATTATGTCAACCGCGGTTTAAAAGAAAATCGTGTCCCCTACCTTTCAAACTTCTACCACCACTCTCTATGCTATGGTGGTCACTCCAATCAACCGCATGGGATTCTCAAAAACATTCATGTTGAGTTAGCTGGTAAAATGGTGTTGATCGACATTGAGGTAGTCAATGCCCAACTTTACTATAAACTCCTCCTAGGACATAGCTACATGTATGCCATGAGATCCATGGCCTCTACCGTATTTTAGATACTGATGTTTCCTCATGATGGGAAGATCGTGACTGTCGACCAGTTGACATAATATGATCCTAAGGGGCCGACTAAGCTGGAACATGTCCTTCCAAATATCAGCTCAACCATCAACAATGTGTCCATTCCATCCTTGTCTGCTGTTGGATCAGGATTATTTTCCAACGCCCCTATTATAGACACCTTTTCTTCCTTACCTCCTCCACCTAAGTCGTCTCATGTATCGGACTTGTGTACTATAACATCCAGTACCATTTCGACCACATTGCAACATCAGTTGCAACCCCAACCACAGTCACTAGGGAAATTTTGGGGTTCCTTTTTGGTACAAACAATTCCCTTCCTTTTCCAACCATTTGGAATCGTGTGCAAGCCTGTCATGGCTACTCTAAACCTACCTAATTTCACATTGGGAATTCCTGTATGGTACCTTGATCCACCCACCCCAACATGACTCCCCAGGTCATGTTGAATCCCATCCAACCTATTGAGATGGTGTCACACCGACCTCCTGGTCTATCAAAGACTCCTTCTATCTCGATGCCTACCCCTCCTCATCCACAGAAGGCTGGGGGAAAGGCCACCAAAGAAATGACTAAACCTCATTCGACTCCCCCTTGCACATTGTGCAATATCCAAGGTCATGCGACACAAAACTGTCCAAACTTTCCTATCCTTCACACCCACATGGATGCTATGGATACATTTGATCATCACTCTAGTAGTCACCATACCAAATCCATCGACGATCAAGAACAAGTCATTGTGAACCATCCATCCTTGTGTAGTTTGTGGATTTTATGGTCATTACTCTCACTCTTTCCAATAATTTCCTGACTTTCGTTCAACCCTTAGTGACCTTTGGAAACACTCTCATGAGTCTGATATCACCGTCCTTGAGGAGATCCACCCTCCATTTTATTCCTCGGACACAACCAACACCATATACACGATCTCTACTTCCAGTAGTCCTTTCCCATCCTCGACTGTGGAATATCCACCTGATCTATACTGACACCACTTTCATGATAACAGAGAGATCTCTGAAATCACCACTAGTTTCACCCCATTTCATGCATTCCATGGTGTGGAATTGGTTCTTCCCATTGATTTCCAGATTCCGTCACCCCGCCTTGCCGACGAACTTCGACCTAATACTTCATGATTAGAAGAACCCCTGCTCATGCTTGAAAAAACCAATGAATACCATTGCACTTCTCTCCAGATGATCCAAGCCTCCAAGACTCAGTCGAATTCTCATTCTAACTCCCATGTCCACCCTTGCACCTTTATCTAGGGTGATCTCATCCTCGTCTAAGACCAAGTCAATGATAAGTTAGGGAAAGGGAAGTTTGATTCCATGTGGTATGGCCCATATGCATCCATCAATGTCTCTAAAAGGGGGAATATATCCTTGTTGACTCCAAAGGTAACCTATTGAAGAATCCCTGTAATGGGATGTACCTCACTAAGGTTCTATACCTTAAGTTGCTCACCATGCCTACCCTTGTAGCATAGTTTTTATTTTCTTATTTTACATCGTTTTTTAACACGAGTCGATGACCCCCCCAGTAGCCTCTCCACATCTAGCCTCAATGAGTCCATTGTATTACTCATGTAGCAGGGATTTCTCCTTGCTACAGGGGCAGGAATGGCTCCCTTCTGTCTATAGGACAGAAGGGTAGGTTCCTGCGTGTGGAAAAGCAGTAAAGAAAATGTAATGAATAGAAGCAAAGAACAGTAAATAAAAACGACCATGAGCCTCTCTGTAAACACTATTAGGGCTTCGCCTTGACAACCTGCAAGTAACTACTAAGCTAAAACAAACCTGCAAAACATGTTAATAAACAAACTTGCAAATAAAAAAGGGTTAGAAAACAACTAAGCTATCAAATAAAAATGCACAAAAACAACAAGATTATACCTCCTTTGGTGAAATGGGCCACCATGCCCTGGTTGGAAGGAAGTAGCTCCCTATCTCACTCAACAATGGAAGAGGAACTATGGCTCAATAGGGAGAAGGTGAGTGGAAGGGAGAGGGATGTGGGTGGATTGAGAGGCAAAGGTGTCTCAAGTCATCCATGGGTAGCATAACCGTATGCAAGAGAGGTGTGTTTTGAGAGTGACCCCCCACCCTCCTTTTATAGCTTTTTGTGGGGTTTTAGGGTTTTAAGCCCTTGGTCAGGGCTTTAGCCCCTTTTTTGGGATTTTAGCCCCTTCCACCCTAACTTTAGCTCCTTTTAGGGTTTTAGCCCCTTTTTGGGGGCTTTAGCTCCTAGGAGAGCATTTTAGGCTCCTTTTTGGGGTTTTTAAGCCCTTTTCTTCATTTTTAAACCTTTTTGAGGGTGTGGGGGTTGAATGGAGTGATATGAGGGTCGTGTAAGGGTGTCCTTGGGTGGTGTAGACCATGTAGAGCTAAGTGAGGGATTTTTTGGGTTAATAGATTTCCCCCTTATGTGTGAGGGAAGGAGCTCATTGTATGGCCGATGAACATCATAGGATTTGCTGCGGAGAGGTGGTGCTTCCGGGGCTGGGGCATGGTGGCTTTTGGTTTTTGTATTAATATGGTTCCCATCAATGGGTGAGATACAAATAATGTGTGACATGTATATGGATGAGGCGGGAATCCCCATGCTCATAACAATGTCAAAAGAATGATTTGATCTATGGTCTATAATAAAAGAGCCGATCATGTACAACTGATGATACAATAATGGTTGCCTCAATGTGAGGCTGAATACAATGCTGATCTGAAGGAATGCTACATTGGACTCATGGCATTCTCATGGAATTCTATATCTTCATGGTTGATAGGCTGATGGATCTAGAATAGTACATAGATATATGGACTCATTAATGGAGAGTCAGAGTCTCTGTGGTACAAGTATGTTACATCAATCATGAATCTATATAGAAGCGCTGCTGGGGCTCCTGAACACTGTCTCCAACGCAACCCAAAAATCACAAGGGACATAACCTGTTTAGGTCCCTTGAGTGGACTCATCACTGTGCTAGAGTCAGGTGACATATGGGGTCTTAGACCAAGTATTGTGTAGACCAAACCCTGTATGAATCTCAATGGTGCGATGATGAAGTTGAAGTCGAGCACATGAGAAAAAACCATCCCAAGAGGCACTAAGGACTCCTCTCAAGTTGTCCAAGCAACTCATCAATGATTTTAATGAAACCAAGATACAAGGACCTTTGGATATATCCTATGGAATATGTGTGTTGTCATCGACAGAGGGAGACGTTCCCCTAGTCAAGGAAATGATGTTTCCTTGACTAGAAGTGTGAGGGAGATAACCGAAAGGTGTGAAGCAATCTGCGGACTCACTCACTAAATTTGGGGGGGGAGGGAAAGATTTGAACAGGGGCAGGGGGAGTGCAGGAGACTCAAACTTCCTTTGTTTAGAGTATGATAGTAGGGTGGACTAGGCAGCAAATGAAACTTGACTCATGGGAATGGGATCATAGTTGTAATACCGAGGATGTCGTTGCAGATGGGAAATACTTAGAGGAGGTAGACACTTTTGATATTGATGGGATCCAAGGAAGACACATTGCAGAGTAATCTGAACAAAGGTGACCCAATGTGGGAATGATGCCAAACTGTTTTCTGTGGGGTGGTGTCTAGGGACACCATTGTGGTACAATCTCATGGATTTTTGGCAAGCCCGAGAGAGTAAATGCTCGATGGTGCTTTCAATTTTAGAGAGTCTGAAATCACGAAGAAGACTCCAGTGGGGGCTCTTTTTCGTTGGTAGTCTTCTATGTTCAAAAAAGGATAAAAGTATACATAGGAGAGCTCACCCATCCTTTGGGGGATGAGAGACTTCTTTAATGTTGGTAGTCCAATTAGGTCGAAAAAGGTTAAAGCTATACTGCTTCAACGATCATTTATATACTTTTACGAGCATGAACAAAACCAAGTTTGCTCGGTAATATTTTCTTGATGAGAAGGCTGGAAAAGAGCTTAATGACAACCCATGGTGATCTTTTTCATAAAGTGCAGCCCCTCTACCCGAGAAAGCATAAAAGTATGCAGAGGGGAATGGTCTTGGTTTGAGTGTGCCAAGGAGTTCCTTTTCAATTGATGGTCTACATAGTCAACAAAAGGAGGTAAACAAGACGATGTAGATTCCTTTTTCCTATACTTTAATGAGCGGGAAAGGAAGCAGCTGCACTTGGCTATATTTTCATCATTTTAAGGAGTCAGAAAAGAGCTTAAACAAAAATCCAGTATGGTCAACTGATTGAGGTGGCACAAGTGGTGCCCCATGTTGGGATGGTGGACAGTGGTCCAGAGGTCATACACATAGTATGGACGTAGCAGAAGGCTTTCAAACATACCAATACATGCATGGGATGGATTGTGGCAAAGGCATGCGAGTTGGTGCGGCAGAGGCATGCAAAATGAGGTGTCTCTCTGACAAAGGTCATGAGAGCATGTGTGAATTGTAGTGGACGAAATTGACTACATATGATGTGAGTGCAAGTCCAGGGTCACTTACATGCCAAATATGTGTAAGAAAAATAAATCATTTTGTGAACAATGGTCCAAAGGTCCGCGTAAGGTGTGGTGGATGAAGAAGACAACTATGTGTTAAAATACAAAACAAAAGGAAAAATGGCATTCCTTAACGTGCAATGGCCTGAAAACTCGCATGAGTAGTGGTCGGAAAGTGTGATACAAGTACAGGTCCGTAGAGACTTGCATCGTCATGTTATGGCTCATAAATCGAGGTGGCTTGTGGGAAATGGTCCCGAAATTGATTTGTTAAAAATGAGATGATGGTCTCATAAGGAGATGGAAATTTGAGCCCAGAGGTGTGAGAGGTGTCTTGAACAGGTTCCGGGTGACTTTGGATTAGTAGCTGATGGTGATGCTCCTGACTTGTGCTAAAAAACATTGAAAAACAAGAAAAAGAAAACGAAACGACTCATTGGTGATGTTAAGGGTAAAATCTCTTGAGGTAGATCCCGTTGCAGGGGTTCTCCAAGAGTTGTCCATTTGAGTCAGTGAAGAGGTATTCCCCCTTGCCGAGACAAAGGTCATTAGCAAGGTAAGGTGACATAATCTGGTCTTTTATGGGAAGAACCAATTCCACACTATGGTTTAAAGGGAATGGGGTAAAACCAGAGGTGGTCTTACAGATCTCTCCATCATCATGTAAGTGGTGTCGGGATAGATCAAGTGGATCTTCCATGACCGATGAGACGGAAGGGCATTTGGTGCTAGAGACCATGTAAATGGCATTGGTTGTGGTTGTTGTGGCCTTGCCCCTAGTCTCTGTTGGAGGAAGAGGGGCAAGCCTAGAGATATGAGGTGTCTTTGATGGACCTGGAGGTAGGTGCAACATCATCTCAATTGGATGGACATGAGTCAACACATCCTAGGGCCTTAGAGGTAGGGTATGTGGTTCAAGGTACCACACAATATCTCCCAGTGTAAAATCCTGTAGATTGCGGGTTTCCAAGACAGACTTAGTCACGATCCCGAATGGTAGGAAAAGAAAAAGGAAAAGGATTGTGTTGAGTGGGAATGAACCCCACTGCTTCCCTAGTAACTGAGGTTGAGGTTACAACTGAGGTTGTGGCTATGGCTGGGGTTGCGGCTATGGATGGAGCTGCAACTGCAGATGGTGCATGTTGTCCCATGGGTATTCTATGGCGATCAAAGCTTCAAGTATCTCCTCATCGTTGCGGAAGCAACAAAGAGACAGGTCAGATGGACCGTCGATGGAGGAGGAGATGAGTGGGTCGGTGGAACTGGACATCATGTAAATGGACATGGTGTCTGAAGAAGGAGGTGGTGGGTGAACTTCTTCAATCAAGGTGATCTCAGACTCAAGGGAATGTTGACGGAGGTCAGCTAGAGCCATTCAAAATTCAGGCAAGTCTTGGCAATGGTGAGAGTAATGTCCATACAAACCACAAAAGGCGCAAGAATGGTTTGTTCTCAATGCCTTCTTTCTTGCTACTGGCGCACTGGGAGTTCAACGACGGGGAGGTTTTCATTTGTATCCATGGTGTCTAAGTGCACGTGGATCATTGGGATCTTAGGGTAATTCTGATTTGGATGGCCCTGTTGCTCACAGATAGTGCAAGGCGGGATCGACCGAGGTTTTGCAGTGGCTTTGACATTCCCACCCCTGGCCCTTTTCGAGTGGGGCGGTGAGGATGCGGGGGCAATGATTGGCTTTTGTGGGCTATGTGGAGGGTGAGACTCAACTGCAATGGGTTGCACTGGGGTTAAAACCACCTGGGACATTGGTGGCTGAGCTGGTGGATCAAGATACCACACCGAAATTCCCAACGTAAAGTTGGGTAGGCTTAAGGTGGCCATTACCAGCTTGCTCATGACACCAGACGGGGGAAAGAGGAAGGGAATCATATGGACTAGAGATGAGCCCAGATAAATCCCTAACGGTTGCATGTGGGGGTGAGGTTGTGGTTACAGCTGTGCGTAGTGCTGCGGCTGTGGATGATGTTGTGGCTGCTGTTGGTGTTGCGACTGTGGACGATGTTGTGGTTGTAGTTGGGGCTGCAGCTGCGGTTTTTTTTTGGGTGCAGTGGTGCTTTATGAGACCATGCACAAATCCACAGTTTCGTTTTGTGTCAGTGGTGGTGACACTAATGGGAAAGGATCCATCATGGTGGTATCAGCAAACAACCCAAGGCCCACATTCAACAATGGGGAGGTTGGTGTGTTTTCAACCATAGTGTTGATTGCAGGGACGACATTGGAATGTGTGGTCATCCCTTGCGGCTCGATGGTGGTGATGGTAGGGATAACGTTGGGGGGTGTCGTTAACCCTTGTGGATCATGATAAGTGAGTTGGTCAACTATCACGATCTTCCCTTCATGGGGAAACATCATGAGATGGAAGATAGTTGATGTGACCACTCTCATGTCGTACATATAACTTCTCCCGAGGATAAGGTTATAGTCTAGTTGAGAGTTGACAACCTCGATGTCAATCAGGACTATCTTCCCAGTTAACGTGATGGGGACATGGGGGAGGATTCCTTGGGCTTTGGTAGGATGGCCATCATAAGCCCGCAGAGTCGTGGAGGACAGTTGTAGAATTGGGGATCCTAGTTTCTGCCAGACTAGGGTGGACATAATGCACGTAGATGCCCTCTCATCTACTATGCATCGGTGCACAACCAAGTTCTGGATGGACATTAGGATTTGAAAGGTGATGGTCGATGGAATGCATGGTTCTCCATTCTCTGTGTCGAATGTGATCAACTTGGAGTCAAAGGGGTCTACTGCCCCAAGGGTAGCTAGTAAGGATTTCCACTGCATTGGGCACGTTTGAAGTACCTCAAGAGTGGACATCAGAGTTGGTGTTTGTGCCAAATCGTCCACGATGCTGTAGCTGACAACAGCTCTAGCTGTGGAATTATTGGGTACTCTGCGTATGGGGGGGCGCAGGAATGGGGGTAACTGAAGAGGTAAGTTGACTGTTTGGACGTGGATGCTGTTGATGAGTCAACAGGTTCGGTGTTGGCTTCGTACTGATTTCATCTAGTTTTTAAGTTGACCTCTTCATTTGTCATGGTTAGTAGGTGGTGAACACCTGTTTTGGCCGTGGGAGGTGCCCCCGAAGAGTTGGGATTGGATTGGGGAGGGGGTGCGGTTGCCACCAGTCTTTGGACTGGTATTGGGTTTTAAAACACCATAGGAGGAGGCCCTTAAGGTGTAGGGTTGGGTTGTGATTGGTTTGTAGCATTGGCAGCCTGTTGGACCTCATTCCAAATGGCTTGCTTGGCGTAAACCATGAGGGGACAGTCGAATGTGTAGTGCCCATAGACCTCACAGAGTGTGCAAGGTTGGTTTGTGCACAACGGGGTGTTGCATCTTGGTGCATTTGGTCGTGGGGGGTTTTGGGCTAGCCGGTTTGCCGTGACATTGTTGGGAGGGTTCGGTTGTTGATCGCCTCCCTACGGTTGGTTATTTCCTTGGTTGTGGGCTGGTTATTTCTAGCTTACCCTTGTTGATTTTGGGGGCAGGCTGGTTGGGATGGTTTTGTTGTGCGAGCACTTGTCCCAACAGAGCGGGTGGAGCAGGTGCAGGGGCTTGAACTACTTGTGCTGGCGGTGCATAGTAGATCTGGGTGGGCGGCGGTGCCACAAATGTGGGTATTTTCCCTACATACTGCTGTGTAGGCCAAACCATGGCCTGAGCCTGCTGCGGTGGCGTAGGTTGTGTGTAGGAAGTTTTTGCTTCGGACTGGGACATCATTCTAGCGTAGTCTGGAGCTTGGTTTTGGTAAGAAACATTAGCAGTGTTGCTTGGTTGTGATGGAATTACAGGTGGTGTCGGATGGTGTTGTGGCTGTTTAGAGACTGATCTTATGATGCCATCTGCAACATGGGATGCCCCCAGTGCGTTGCGGTAAGAGGTGCCTACGCTGGGAGCGTTTGGGATGCCGGTGTACAGGTATCCAGACTGAGCGTAGATAAGGTCAAACTATTGGGCTTTCAGTATGGCCTCTTCTTTGGATTGAGGACGTTTGGATATGACATCCTTTGCTATGGGTGGGAGCAAGGTCTTAAGGAACCAATCCAAGAAGATATTGTCGTCAAGTTGGATTTTACATAGGCTATGGCATTGCCGCCACTCATGGATATGGTCAGTTATATGAGTGGTAGTGTTCTGACGACAGGATAGCAAGATCTCCACCCCCTTGTCATATCTGACGAGGAGTTGGAAATACTATAGGAAGATGAAAGATAGGGAGTTGAAATCAGGGTACTTGGCTTGTGGCAGCTCAATGTACCATTTGGCTGCAGCACCTGTAATGGTGCGTTGGAATAGCCTCAGCCTGATGGAATCGTCTACAATGTTGTTTGACAAACACCATAGATAGAATCTCATGATGTGGTTTTGGGGACATTCCCCTTCCTTGCCTTCAAACTTGGGAATGTTTGATGGCAGCTTGGCTAGCATGGGAGGCCAAAATCCTTGATGGCGGATGGGGTCATTTGTTAACCAAGCTAAATCAGGCAGGTTAAGGTGAGCCATGAATGGCAGGTTTGACCCTAGGTTGATGTGAGATGGGGCAGCGATGTTGATGGGGTTTGCAGGTGCATAATGCACCTGCATGGCTAGGGGTACTGGTTGTGCCATTGTAGATGGGCCAATGTCCCCAAGTGTGGTGGGAGGGATAGTGTGGGTGGAGGGTACATTGCCCCCATGTATGACAGTAGGAGCAACATAAGTGGAAGGTCCACTACCCACCTGTGTGGTAAGAGGGGCAGTGTATGTGGAGGGGACATTGCCCCCATGAATGAAAGTAGGGGCAACGTAAGTGGAAGGTTCGCTGTTCCCCTGTGTGGCAGGAGGGGCAGTGTATGTAGAAGGGCCACTGCCCTCATGTGTTGCAGATGGGCTAGCTTGGCTGGTCACTATGGGTGGTGGCTACTGGATGATGATAGTTTGCATGACTGTTTTTGGGCCACCTGTAGGGTTATTGGTGACAGGTTGTCGTGTGGACATGGGTCCACTAGCTATGGTTATGCCGAAAAATGGATTCGGATTTGCACCATCCATGGGGCTTGATGGTGCAATATGGAGGTCTAGTTCATATTGATATGGGTCTGAATCTGAATCAGAGGCTGTGTGGCCTTCTGATGGTGTGAGAAGTCGTTTAGTACGGTTTTGACAGTGCTGGTTTAATGTTCCGAATGGTGGTGGTTCTCCTCTTAGGCGTGAGGAATAGCATGGGGGAACAATTGTGTTAGATGTTTATCAAACTGGTGGGAATGATTTTTGGACCCTAGTTTCAATGGCTTCCTATTGGCTGTAGGTGGTCACTTGGCCACCAAGACTGCCAGAAGACAGTGCTTGGATTTTTCCTCATGGGCATTTCTACTCAATCAATGGGGGTCGTTTCCCGTTTCGCTTGGCAATTCCTCTCAGCAACCAGCCCTTTGGGGTTCTTGTGGTACTCCTCACAATGAGTTTCTGGGTTGAGCCCAAGTGCTTCCCATGGTTGAAGCAGTTAGGGACATATGTCCTCAAAGAGTGCAGATTGTTTGAACTTAGTGTAAATTGATAAATTTTAAGGCTCTCTCAGCGTCATGAACTGAGTTGGGTTGATTACTTGGTATGGTGTATTTTTGTTATCAGGTGGCTACAAATGGTTTATGACTTCATCATATTGTGGTGGTGTTGATGTCATCGTGTATGCAAGCATTGAATAATCAGAAATTTGTAAACAGATACATTTTTAACCCTGAATGTTGATGGCCTAACTAGATGACTACCTTACACTGATATTCCTCTTCAACCAAGAGAAGGTGCTGGGATCTCAACACAATGGGACTAATCCTATCCGTAGATCCACAAGTCACCTCTCGGATGCAAGGTTGGTCAACAGGGAGGACGCTTAGCGCCATGAGAATCCCTCCTTCTCTACCCACTCTACCTTCCAGGTCATCCGGTTTTAATGGTTTAGAACAATATTTATTGAAGGGCCTAGGACTATATGAGCTTTCCCTTCATCATATCCCAAAATACCCCGAAAGGTGATGACTGGGTAGAGGAGGAAGGGTAAGCAAAACTGTTAATTTTATTGTCAATTTTAGTTAAGCTACATTCATTAACCCATTGAGTATTTAATTTACACTTTGTTATGTAAATGAAATTGTAATAAAATGAAATAGAAACAAAAATGAAATGGTTCAGATGGACAGAGGTGGCTGAGCCACATTGACAATTCCAATAAAAGCAAATAGTGAAGGCCAAAAATGGGTCACGCACCTATAAAGGTCCTATTTTTGCGAAGTGGATTCTGATCAAACCATGAGGAATTACCTCAAACGGTTGAAAACCCACTTCGAAAACGGGCCCTTTTATCCCTAGCCATGGGCATATTTGCAAATGGATCAATTGTTTAGGAAGAAAATAATCTCAAACACAGGTGAATTTTCAGAAATTCGGTTCGACCGTTTTTGCACAGTTGAGTGATTTGCAAATCACAGAATGGCCAACAGTAACTAGTACTGTGGCCAAATGGGCTTGGGTTGGCCTTGAGGAGGCTCAACAATAACTGAAAATGTAAATAAACATAAATCTAGGCTACATTTAACAGAAAAATTAACCTAGGGAAAAAAACTGAACAAGAAACTAAAACTTTGAAAACTAACCCAGGGATCCTGTGGGATCGACCTGGGATGGTCGCCAGTTCTGTAGCAGGGATTTCTCCTTGCTACAGGGGAAGGAATGGCTCCCTTCTATCTATAGGACAGAAGGGTAGGTTCCTACATGTGGAAAAGAAGTAAAGAAAATAGAATGAATAGAAGCAAAGAACAGTAAATAAAAACGGTCGTGAGCCCCTCTGCAAACATTGTTAGGGCTTTGCCTTGGCAACCTGCCAACAACTAATAAGCTAAAAAAACATGCAAAAATTGTTAATAAACAAACCTACAAATAAATAAGGGTTAGAAAACAATTAAGCTATCAATTAAAAATGCACAAAAACAACAAGATTATACCTCCTTTGGTGAAATGGGCCACCATGCCCTGGCTGGAAGGAAGCAGCTCCCTATCTCACTCACCAATGGAAGAGGAATTATGGCTCAATGGGGAGAAGGTGAGTGGAAGGGAGAGGGATGTGGGTGGCTTGAGAGGTAAAGGTGTCTCAAGGAATCCACGGGTAGCATAATAGTATGCAAGAGAGGTGTGTTTTGAGAGTGACCCCCCAGCCTCCTTTTATAGCTTTTTGTCGGGTTTTAGGGTTTTAAGCCCTTGGTCAGGGATTTAGTCCCTTTTTTGGGATTTTAGCCCCTTCTGCTCTAACTTTAGCTCCTTTTACGGTTTGAGCCCCTTTTTGGGGGTTTTAAGCCCTTTTCTTCATTTTTAATCCTTTTTGAGGGTGTGGGGGTCTAATGGAGTGATATGAGGGTCATGTAAGGGTGTCCTTGGGTGGTGTAGGCCATGTAGAGCTGAGTGAGGGATTTTTTGGGTTAACAACTCCATTTCATCATTTTCACATGAGAGGGTGGATCTAACACATTCACCATGCCCTTGTGCTGTTGGTATCCCACTCGAGGGTTTGATCCCACGTCTACACATGCACATATTATGTTGCACGTATGATCTAGCTACCATTATGCTAGCATACCGTCAGGTCCCAAGACCTATCCTAGAGGTCTAGGGCTCTCCGTATCTCTGTGGTATTCCATGCCCATAAATGGATCACCCTCTATAAGGATAAGAAGCTTCCACCAGTGTGCAAAATTCTCCTATTAGAGAAACAAAATACTATACTGCCTCCCTCCTTACTTTCTTCAAGCCATTTCCCAAAGTCATTTTGATTTGCGTGCCACCATGTGAATCACAAATTGTACATTGAGCTAGCTTCATACCCATAGGCCTCCATTTAGTCTAGTTTTTCCCCGTGCAACACTGAACCAGGGGAAACATCACTAGCTTCTAGTCAGAGTCATCTGGAGTCCATTTTAGATGCCATTTGCACCACCGGGTTTGGTTTTCTGCCCTCTATATTTTGATGACACCCTCATCTCATGCTCCCACTATTATTTTTCAGTCCATTTCCTGGAAGTCACTTTGATTTATGTACCATCACATGAATCTCCCATTGTATGTATTGGCATGTTCACAATCGACCCGCTCTATCCATACTGCATAGTTGGCCATTTCTACCGCCATCCATCGTCCCACAAGGGGGCCCCATCAGTGTTCTGCATTTATTTCTTTTATCCATGTTCACAACATAACCTATTTCCATATATCAAACACTTTCCCCTTTCTTGATTGACCATTAAATAGTTTATGTTAAGCTCTTTTCTAACTCCTAAAAGAATGAAAATATTGTCGAGAACGCTTGCATGCTTTAACACTCATTAAAGCATTTGAAAGGGTTTCTATATAGCCTTGTTTATATCCTTTTTCGATCTATATAGACTATCATAAGAAAAAGACCACCCTAGCACATTCAAGCCAAGAATGTTTCCCTTTGTATCCTTTTATTCTTCCCCAGACATTGGGATCATACTTTATGAAAAAAGACCATCATGTGTTGTTTCTAACATCTTTTTCATATTTCTCATCAAGAAAATATTTCCGAGCAAACTTGGTTTCATTCATGCTTGTAAACATATTTTAATGACCGTTCATCCAGTATAGGTTTAACTTTTTCTGGCCTGATTGGACTTTCAATAGTAAAGAATTCTTCCTTCCCTGTTGGGTGTTATATCGTTTAGATTAATTCACCTAATATTTAATTATTGACCGGGGTTGGTAGGCTTAGATTTGACAAAAAATATATGCAAAGGTAGAGGGGTTCCTATGGTTTCGTGGAAATATTTTAACAAACAAAAGATCAAAAAATATTTCAAAATGAAAAACTGAGTCAAACTCATAAGAATTCAACTATTAAGGTAATTGAACCAGATCAAAATATTAAACTAAATAATTGATAATTTATTTCATAAGAAAATGACTTTAGATTGAAAAGACACTATCAACAACTAAATTTTCAAATGGGAAACTAGGATGCAAGGAAGGCCTAATTCATAAATAAGTAGAAAAATTAATAAAAGAAACAAGTAGAAAACTTAATAAAAGAAGCAAGTAGAAAACTTAATAGGAATGACCTTAGATTTTATCTTATGAGTCTCTTTCGATAATCAGAAAAAGGAACAGTCTACAAAGTACTAGTATATTTTCCTAAGGACAACACATCTCATATTAAGTTTTACATGCAAATGGATAAATCAATCCAAAGGCATGAGCACAAAACAATAAAATAGTAAAAAGAATCAGAAACAAGGTCAAGAAACAAAACATAACATAGTTCAAAACATGTTCAAGGTGAAAAGAGGTAGGGATAGGGATAAAAATTTACTAAATAACCTAAAACAATCTAACTTTTACTTCAATATTAAATAGAACTATCATCTAACTATTTCAGTCAAAGCATCCTTCAAATACTAAAAACAGAACTTAAAACAATTTCGAAACACATTTAAAACACTAAAAACGAAACTATGGGATAAATGACAGATTGAACTACAGGTCTGAAAGGGGTGACCGAATGATAGTTTGAACAAGCTGCCCAAATGAAAGTTTGCACAATTAAAATAATAGAAAATAACCTAAATGGTCTAATCTTTAGCTGAATTTATGCACATGTAAGTACAATGCAGGGAGGCAATAAATAAATCTACTTATTGATTAAATTCAACACTGAAATAAACTTAAACAAATTCATAAAAAGAAATCATTGCGTATTAAGAAACAATACTGAACTTTAACTTGAATGAATTTATAATAGAAAGGAAATAAACAGAATTTAATCTATTCTAACAAAAGCAACCTATTCTATCTGGTTGCAAATAAACTGAACAATAAAGCTGGAAATGAAATGACTAAAAGTAAATTGAAAGCAAACGATGTGTGCAAGTATTTAATTTCGGAAATAAAACGCATTATAGGAAGCAAATGAAATAAACGTTTACAGTAATTTAATAACAGCAACAAACTAGAAATTAAACTAACTACAAAGGAAGAAAGGTAGTGAAACTACAAGAAAAGGAACCTAAGGTTGATGAGGTCCCTCTCAGCAATTAGGGGTGGTTCCTGGTTAATGCTTACTTCAACACAATCATAAACAACAGAACACATAGCTTCTATTAAAAATATGTAACAAAAGTACAAAGTTCTTCTCTTCAGAAAACAACTATCTAACTAATGAAATGATCAACTCTTTAGCTTTGCACATGGAGGCATTTATATACAATGTTTACAGAGATGAGTAAGTCGACCCTTTAGTCGTCGACTGCCCTCTAAATTTAATCAACCATTACTGTAATCGACTGATCAAACTCCAATGTACAACACCATTCCTTCTTTAGCGCGAACAGATCTCTTCGACATGCGTGATGTGGCATACAACTCCTTCTTTAGCATGACTGGTGGAGTGGTGTCGAATAGAGAAGAGCACACTGGTGATTCTTCTAGAACGCGGGCTATTGCATCAACCAAACATGTGGACTAGTGGTGTGGTGTCAAACGAAGGAGGTTGCAGGAAATCCTTCTAAATTGAGGAATTTGCTTTCACCCAAATGTGTTGACAGTAAACAGTTTGCAAAACCGTTTCATACTTTAACACTCAGAATATGTCTTCAATAGCGCACAACCTGGTTAGCAATCTGGATGGTAAGCTAGACAGAGAGTTGGATATGCTCTATGCATATCTAGTTGAACACATTGTCTATTTGTTGGCACACTAAGGTATGCAAAATCAATCCCGTGCTAACATTTCAATCCTTGGAAACCTACCAACAAATAACGCACAGTCTAATCAGCGAGCTGGATGGTACATTGTACATGCTACGCACATATTTGGCTGAATGCATGTCTGTTTATTAATTTCTCCAAAAGACTATATAACCTACAAAATAATATGCACATAAATTAATCTATCAAATGCGCTTCAAACAATGTCAATTCTAGTCAATAAAATCGTAAAATAATAATAATAAACATATTTTACATAAACCTTGAATACATTCATACCTGGGGTTGAATAGTGAGCTACGTGACAGAATATATGCAAAAATATGACAAAACATATGTTTAAATGAGTAATTTACATGCCAAAAATGATAACAAATATGGGATCAACATTCCCCCAAACCAGAGAAATGCCAAGTCCCACTGAGCAAAAAGAAAGATAACTTAGGAAGAAGGCAGAGCTGTGCTAGCTGCTGCCTTCGACTTGGCAGATGAAGGAGGTGATTTAAACTTCAATATTTTGGCCTGTTCTTTCAAAATAACATGTCTTTCCTTTTTTTTAAGTAAGAAGGAACAATTCTATTGCTGAAATAAACAGAGTGTATTTACAATCACTGCTTCTTAAAGCATGGAGATAGATCGAAGAATACTAACCAAAACAGAGATGAGGAAGGTGTATTCTAAATGGCTCATCATAGAATCCTGAGAGTGGCCCAGTTTGTAAGCTTGGGCACTCGATCGTGGTTTCTAACAAAACATGACAATACAAGATCCCCCCTAACATATCATAACAGAATAAAAAGGTAAAGCCTGATATTAACAGAGATAGATAGATAGTCATAATGCAGAAAGAGATAGCCAGATAAAAAGGTGTTAAACATATCGCAGCAAGATATAGACAGAGATAACAACATGGTACAAGACAGAACACAAAAACCTTCTGGTGCCGGCGTGACAATTTATCTTCAACCGGCATGACAATTTAGCTTCATCCAGCACTTGGTCGGCGCCTTGTCCATTGCTAGCACCCACTTGGCTGGATTCGTCCATGGCCACATCCTCCCCTCTTGGAACACGTTGAAAAGGGGGGCCAAAGAGACGCAGCAGGCTGCACATGTGTTCGAGGCTTCTCTCTACCTCCTCCGAGAATTTATCGATAGTGATGTGGATAAGCTCTGTGTAGCTTTCCTGCTCATCCATGGAGCGGGACAAAATGAACTTAAGGTGCCAGTAGTGGGAGATTACCACTCCCTCTCCCAGTCTCACTTTGAATTCACCAAATATTTCTTCTTCCATTACCATGATGGACTGACGAATGTGGGCAGGTGTCTCCTCATTGAATACCTGCTCCCACTGAACTTCTTCTCTAGCCGTGAGTTTTTACATGGCCCTATAGGTATGGCACTTACGCTCACCTCTTCTCCTACACAGTTTGCTATAATGTGAATGCTTCACCTAGAACTTTCCTTTCTTCGGAGTGCTTGACCCAGACTCTGTCAACAATGTCAATGGCTATGGAGTCCCTCTGCTCCTTGGTTAAGTAGTGCAATGGCACCCAACAAGAACTATTTGCAATGCAGACCCAGGTGTGTAGGATCGTTCCTACGATCGTCCCACCATATTTACCTGACTTCATGGAATCCATCATACGCTTGGAGGTCTGCAATCCTTGGCGAAAGGCCATGTCCATTTCTCCAAACTTCCGCTAGGATGTGTGAAGAGCTCACTTCATCCATGTGAGCATCTAGCTAGACTAACAACTATTGTGTCTTGGGCCTAGGTGGTATGTGTTGTGCATGAAGGTTCTACCTGCCCATAATTCCATGGATCTTTGAGCTAAGAGCCCACACCCATCCTACCACCGTCTCTGCACCTGTCAGTATTTTCATCACCCGCATTTGGGGAAAATAACATGTCTTTCATGTCAAACGTTGTATAAAAATTAAATGGCTTTGTTGAGTTCTTCAACATTCTTGATTTAATCGCTCTAGGTTCAAAACAATTCGGCATTGTTCAACAGTTCTGATATAGAATAATTTTGTACAGAGTGTACGAATAAAATGGTTGAAACAACTCTACAGAAGTAATGGAAATGAAAAACAATGTAATAGCAAGAAGTTTAGCCTGTTTAAGAGATCACACTATCATAGTGAACCTTGAAACATGTGCCATTATCGAGCATATGCACTAATGGATGAATTCGTAAGGTTTGAAATTAGTTCAACCATGTCCAAAGTAAAAATTTGGACAGGTTGAATGTATGACACAAAGGCATAAATCACATTTTCAATAAGCTTGATTAACAAGAAGATCATTCATTTGATAGTTTACATGCATGATTGGGTAAAAGGATAGGATTACCAATAGTGGAATGATGACTAAAAACTTTTGCATCGACATGGAGGTGAAAACTATTTTCCAAAAAAACAAAATTTGGTTAGCAAATTTTAATCATAAGTGTTGTAATATCACAATGTTTTATTTAGAGCATTAATTGGTGTTTCATTTGGAACTTCATTCGATCCTTTGTATAGTTCTCCATATTGATTTTTCTGTGAAAATATGATTCATGCTATAACCAAATTTCACTGCTTACATTATCCTGAAAACACTTATTATTTGTTAGAGATAAATATATTTTCCATAAATAATTAAAATTAAAAGCAGTATAATTTTTCCTAATCCTCCCCCAAACCAAATATATGGCATGTCCTCAAGCCATACAAGAGAGAAGAATGGATTGTTCCAGATAATAATGAAAATAAAGATTTCTATCATGTTGTTATTATTTTGTAAGAAAAAGAAAAACTACCTAGTAAATGGAAATGATTAAGATATGTATATTCATGAAAAATATAACAATGCTTAGAAATAGCACTTGAATGAGGATAATATCACCAAAACAATGCCATAGGAAAAACAAGTCATCCATGCCTCATTTTAAAGATATCCTGTCATCAACAAATATTTTAAGTTTACCTCGAAGTGTGTGAGATTTACAGCTATGGGTCCCATTTCTAGGATAATGACACCCTAGGTATTTATTGAATTAGACGGTCGGGGCAAAGTCAAACTTACAGCCATTCTCAAATGACATTAGAAACAATTGGCCATGGCATATTTATTCATAAATTCTAAAAAAAATTCATTATATTATCATTGGTTTACGAATCACGTGCATAGTGGTGTATTAACCAGATCTCTTTTACCCAATATTTCCCTGTTATTAGTAGGCCTATTCAGTACCCCGATGGGTTTATCTTGGTACCATGCAAGCATAGACCCACTGCCAGTGTGCCTGTTCAATACCCCGATGGGTTTACTTGCATTTAATGAGCTTCTGACTTGTAAGTTTTTACTTAGCATTGACCCGCTTCCAGCATACTTGTTTAGTACCCCAGAGGGTTTGCCTTGTATAATGATATTAAATATCTGGAAGCTAATTGGTACTAGAGTGTATTAAGTCCTGCTAAACACATAATTCAATTTTGTGAAATAAACTTAAAATTAATTTCATAATGGAATTAACCATAGATCATGTCAAAAGAGAATAACTTAAAGTTGTTCTTTGACCTTACAGTCCTTCTTCTTCATAAAAAGAAAGTAATGTTCCCCACAGGAAAAAATTCCACTTACTCTCGAGTTATCACAAAAATACTTGAGAGAGAAGTTTTGATAACAAGTATAGGATGAACTAGTAATCCATAGGTGTAAGATAAGATTCTGAAAAATATAATAACGAAAGTAGGTTTGTCAAGCAACTGTTTAAAACAGAAAATCAGAAATATACATGTCTGAATCAAAATACCAAAAAGCATATGAATCATAGAAGAGCTGGTTAAGAATGATATACAGAGGATTGTAATTTTTTTGAATTTTCACTATAAGCTGCAAATTTCAAAAGCACCCCAAGAAAGGTTAAGATACCTTATAAGTGTTTTAGCATACTTCCCTTTTCCAAATGATACTCCATTAACTGCTCATAGAGATAATGTACTTGTAATCAAACTAAAAAACCACTTATTAAATGATTCAATTTATTCATGAAGACATAATATTATAAAAAAAAAGAAAAAGAGTCCCTTGTAAGCAATTCGTCAGAAATGACTCTTATTTATTCAAAGAAACAAACACATATTTACATATATACAAGTGATGATAACCCAAAATAATTTTTTAAGGATCAGGAGGAGGAGGAATAACTTCTTCTTCAACTAATTCCATTTCATTATGCTGCAAAACATTCTGTATGAAGGGCCTTTTTATAGGTTGGTTGGTGATAAAGTCTGAGTCTATGTCTATTTACTACAAAGGAAACTTGTGAACCATCAATTTTCTTAATTTCTACTGATCCATTGTCAAAGGATGTAGCTACTGCATATGGGCCCATCCAATGGGTAGTTAATTTCCCTTTAAAATTTTTAAACCGTGAGTTGAATAGTAGTTCCCAATATCTAGTATTAAATTGCTTTTGCTTAAAATTTTTATCATGCCATGTCTTTCGTTGATTCTGTATTAGCATGGTTATTCAGAGTGCATCTTGTCTAATCTCATCTAACTCATTAATCTGTAATATTCATTTTTTTTGTTCTTCGTCCAAATCCATTCCTAATTCAGCTTCCATACGAAAGGTTTTAACTTGAAATTCAATAGGTAAACGTACTTGTTTTCCATACACTAACTCATAGGGGGTAAGTCCGGTAGTGTTTCTCCATGTTATCCTATAGGAACATAAAGCCTCCAGAATTCTATCTACCCAATCCTTATGATGTAAGTGAATGGTTTTGGTTAAAATGAATTCTAATACTTTATTAGTTGATTCTACCTGACCATTAGACTGAGGATGATAATGTGAAGACTTCCAATGTTGGATGCCATATTTCGTAGTAAGTTTTTTCATTAATTTAGAAGTAAATTGGGAGCCTTGGTCTATGAAAATTTCTCTAGGTACACCAAACCGGGTAAATATTTCTTCATATATGAATTCTACCACCGATTTCTCTGTGGCCCTAAACAAAGCTTTAGTTTCTACCCATTTGGTGACATAATCCGTACAAACCAGGATATATTTCTTTTTACGAGACATGGGAGAAATTGGTGCTACAAAATCAAGAGCCCATTTATCAAAGGGTTCAATCATGACTTGGGGTTGCAGAGGCATCTGATCAGATGACGTAGGTCTACCCATTCTTTGGAAACTATCACATCCTTTGACATATTTTGCAGCATTCTTAAAATTTTTTGGCCAATAATAACCAGAATATAATACTTTGTATGTCGTTCTCTTATCATAAAAATGTCCTCCACATGGTCCATCATGGCATGCATGGAGGATGTCTATCATTTCATCCTCCCACACTCATCATTGAATAATAAGATCTGGACCAGTGTGAAGAGATCATTATCAACCCAAGAATAATTGGAACTCTGAACTATAATATGACGCTTCTCATTTGGGGACAAAAGGTTTCGTAATTTCCTAGTTGCTGAATAATTGGCAATATCTGCAAACCAAGGGGTTTTGAACAGATACATCAAATAAATGTTCATCAATAAAAGTGTCCTCAATAGGTTTAGTACCATCTTCATGTGGAATACGGGAAAGGAAATTTGCTACTAGATTTTCTTTACCAGGTCTGTCAATAATGGTGATGTTAAATTCTTGCAATAGAAGAAGCCATTGGGTCACTCTCCCATTGGTAATTGGTTTATTCATTAGAAATCTAATGGAAGAGTGATTGGTATGCACAAAAAATTCCTAACCTGTAATGTAATGGAATAATTTATTAATAGAATAAACTACCGCCAAAAATTCTTTTTCAGTAACAGTGTAATTTAGTTCGGCATGAGTCAAATTCTTTCTAATAAAATAAATGGCATAAGGTGCTTGTCCCTCTTTTTAGCCTAGGACTCCTCCTATGGCTGTATCAAAGGCATCCATGGATATATGAAAAGGAAGGGGCCAATAAGGACCCCTAAGTATTGGTGCCACCGATAGTTTAGCTTTTAAAATTTCAAAAGCATTTTGACAAAATTATGTACACTGGTATTCTACATCCTTTTTAAGCAATTTAAACATTGGTGCATCTATTTTAGTGAAATTTTCAATAAAGAGGCGGTAGTAGCCTGCATGACCAAGAAAGCTTCTTACCTCTTTTTGAGTTTTGGGAGAGGGAAGGCAACCAATTACTTCAATCTTAGCAGGATCTACCTTAATTCCTTGGGAGGAAACATGGTGTCCTAAAACTATACCTTCTGTTAGTAAAATTTTACATTTTTCATGACCAAGGGATAAATTTGTTTCTTGACATCGGATCAAGACCTTCTCAAGGTTGTCAAGAGTCTCTTGAAAAGTATTACCATAGGCGGTAAGGTCATCCATATATACCTCCACACAGTCATGTATAGGATTGGAAAATATTCCTAAGACTGGTCGCTGAAAAGTGGCAGGTGCATTACATAAGCCAAATGGAAAAACCCTATAAGCGTATGTTCCCCAAGGGCAAGTAAAAGTGGTATTGTCTTGATCTTCAGGTGCTATTAAAATTTGGTTGTAACCACTATATCCGTCAAGAAGGGAAAAATATTGTTTACTTGACAAGGTATCTAACACTTGATCAATAAAAGGTAAGGGAAAGTAGTCTTTGAGTGTAGCTTTGTTTAACTCTCTAAAAACAACAAAAATGCACCACTTTCGTGTGACTTTATTTGGGACTACCACTAAGGGAGACATCCATTTACTATTGGAGATAGGATAGATGAAACCAACCGTGAGAAGTTTTTGTAATTCTTCTTTCACTATATCCTTTAGAGTAGGATTCATCCTCCTCTACAACCACCTTACATGTGACATGTTTGGATCCATGTAAATATGGTGAATACAAGTGTTAGGGTGTATACCTCTCGTATCGGTGTATTCCCATGCAAATTCTCTAGCTTGGTTTTTAAGAAATTTAAGTAGCTGTGTTTGTTGGTTTTCACTTAGCCCTGCGTTTATATGTAGAAATATTTTAGGGCCAACCTCACAAGGTATGGTATAGGGTCCTGTATGCTCTTCAATTGTGAAGACACAAGGTGTTTCTGTAAACATTGAGAGATCCATATTCTCTTGAAAATCGTCTCCAAAAATATGATCAAAATGAGCAAAAGATCGAGGAAGATCTATACAAGTTGTCGAAGAAACAAACTGGTTTAATACATTATCAGTGGTTTTCTCTTGAAGTGCCAAGGGGAAATCACTAGGGAGGTTGAGATCATCAAAGTATTCATCCCCAAAATAACAATTTAACCACCATGATATTTTAGTTATTGTTTGTGCTGGGGGATATAAAATAAGTCTCTGTGTAGACAACTTATTGGAAATAGTCATCTCTCCATCCCTACATCCTATAAAAGCATTTGTAGTAGCTAACCATGGTCTTCCCAAGATAATAGGATGCCCTTTAGAAGGATCCTTTGATTCTACAAGCATAAAGTTGAAAGGGTATTCCCATGAGGTCACTAATACGATAATGTCATCTAGGACTCTAGCAGGTTTTACCATAGTACGGTCTGCTAGTTCTAGGATGGAAGGGGTAGGTCAGAGAAATTTTCCTAACTGTAAAAATCCTAAGACTGTGGTGGTCATCATATTGATAGTAGATCCAAATTCGATTAATGTATTTTTTATGGCAGTGTTGTTTATAATTATAGTCATGATTGGGGCTCCTAGAATTGTATATTTTTCAATCCAGGACTGATCTGTTATATATTTCGACATCTGTCCTATAACATGAATTTTAAGAGGGTCCTTTTTCTTCTTCCCTGAGCGTTTAATTCATAGCTCCTTTATTACCTTTCTATATATTGGTATGTCCTTGATAGCTTGTAATAGAGGGATTTTGACACAGATATTCTTTAATTCATTCAAAATGTCATACTCCGGATGAACTACAGGTTTTTCGGTCACTAGTCTTTACGGGAATGGAGGAGCTCTTTGCTCTTAGATAGATCCTTACATGGGATGGGTATGTACTGGAACCTTTGGAATGTTCACATCCTCCAAAATGGTATCATTCACGGGTTCATTTGAATCCTCTTCTTCTTCATTTGCTTCATGAATGATGACTGATGACTCGGGTTTGTCATTCACAACTCTTCGAGATTGTAATTGAATCTCATGTATAGGTACAGTCGAAATAAGGCATGATGGAAGAGTTTGTAACTCAATGCTATTAAGAGATTGAGTTGTTTTATTATTTGGGTTAGGTATCAGTTGTGTAGGTAATAATGTCGGTTGAGGAGGATTTGTGTTTTGGAAGTGATGAGGTTGTTGTGCGATGAAAGGAACTGGAGGTACAAATCCAAGCAAAATTTTCCAGAAATTTGTTTGGTGTTAAGGATAAGGATGATTAGGTGCAGGGACAGGTTGTGACTGAGGGTATGGTTTTCCTCTCCACCCTTGTGACCAATATTGTTGCTGTGGAAATTGAGGAGGAGGTTATGGAGGTGGCAAGTTCTGCCAACTTGAATTGTTCCATTGTTGAGGTGGTTAATATGGAGGATAGTAGATTATGTTGGGTTATGGTGGAAAGTTTTGATATGATGGTTGATCTCTAGGTTGCTAGGGAGGCCTCCTATATGTTTCACATACATCCCCACTCTTATAGATGGCTTGCAACCCAGTAAATGATGGAGAGTTATATGTTGAATGCTCTTTTGTACAGACGTGACACATGGAGATGTTAATTAATGGACATTCCCTTTGGGAATGTTTGGTCCTACATCCTGGAAACAAAATGCTCATTGCTACCCATTCTTCATCTTTCCTTTTCTTGGCTTATAAAAAATCTAGTTGAGAACCCATTGATCCTAAGATATCAGTCTTGAAATTCTCCAATAGGTTTCCTAACTCTACCCTTGTAACTCCACCTGAACTGGGAATTTTTCCTTTTACATTTCTACTATAAGGATCTCAAAAGTTTTTCCCAACTTTACCCCTACTTCTAGAATAATTTTTACACATCTCACTGATTTTTGCAAAGGTTTTATGAGAAATATCACCAGCTTCCACGAGATTAAGACTTCCTCACAAGTCCTTGAATATCCCTTTAAGGAAAAGTGTACATACTGCATCTTCTTGGAGGTCTCTATATTTTGACTTATGTAATTTATAAACGAACCTTTCAAGATAATCCTCTAGGATTTCATCTTCAAGTTGTTGTATCTTGAATATATCACATCGAGAGTCCTTAGGTTTGCAATATTCCTAATATTTTCACAAGAATGAGGTTTTCATATCATCCCAAGTCCTGATAGTGGATTCATATAATCCCATGAACCATCTCAAGGTAGAATCTTTTAATGTAGCAGGAAATATTTTTAGTTTGTGAGCATCTTGTAGATAATTATAACTCCTACAAGGATATTGAACTCGAACAGACATGTGTCCAGGTCCTCATTAATTTTTCTATAGAAATTCGGTAAGGAGGAAGGAGGATGTTTTTCATAGTTACATCCTATATAGTGTCTAAAATAGGGAACCCAAAGATAGCCTTAGTTCGATTTTCCCCTTCTCCTTCGTAATTTCTAAATTCGTCATGATATTTTGTTTCTCTCCATCTCTCCATATAAGCTGTATTTTTAACATAGTTATACCTAGGAGGCTCCTTTCGAGGTGATAATGGGGCATCCCAACGTTCTTTTTCGGGAGAGATCTTCCTTTGATCAACCATGATTTTATTAAATTCTAGAGGGATAGTAGGTTCTACTATGGAAGTTTCAATTCGTGAGATAATTGGATATATGGAGGTTCCAAAGAGAGATTTTACTTGGGCGGGATCAACAAAGTCAACAAAGTTAGGATCTCCTACTAGTGGAAAAGTTGTGTTATTTGGATTCAAAACTAGTGGAGGATTAGAGATTCCTATGGCTGATCTTCTTGAACTTCCTTAGGGATATGGTCCTTATAACCTCCTTTCAAGGTTCCTACTCCCTCTATGGATTCCCTAGTAAGATCTCCTGAGAGGGTCTCTTCAGGTTTTTGGGTAGAACTACCTCCGACAGGTGTCTTTTGATACCTTTCTGTTGAGTTATTAGTTGGGGAATTATGTCCCCTATGAAACCTAGTAAGGATTTCAATAAGTTTTCTTATCTTAACAAATCTACCTTGAGGATCTCTAAGTCTTCTCATGAAAAATTTTAAACTAAAGAAAATTTTATGCTACTACT
>LPNX011229345.1:358843-390013 GCA_001517045.1 Pseudotsuga menziesii | reverse complement strand
TATCCTAACTATCCTATCCTGATCAGGAGCATGGAAATATTAACCCTGAAATCAATTTGCAAATAATGCTACTGTGCAGACAAATCCTGAACACATCAGAAGAAATTCTCAAATTTAAACAAGACAACACAGTGAACAACTATATTGCATACATTATGATGACACCATCAGATTTATTACATGATGTAAATTTGCAAATGAAACCAGAACAAATCGACAGTTAAAACATGATGCATCTGCACATTTCTTTAAAGAAATATAATGAAACATAAAGAATGCGAAAAGAAATAACAAGATCAAACGATATTATAAATACATTTCCATAGTAAAAATACTGCAAATATATTCATAAATATCACCAGTCAAAAAGTGCTGCAACTGCTAACAAGAAATTGTCTTTAGCCACAGGAAATGATTAAAGTGATCTTGTCTATCCCTTTTCCCAACCATCGATCCCCCATCACATAAAACATGTCTCCTTTAAATACATTTAATCTCACATGGAGATAGTTCTATAAAAGTGGAAATTACATAATCAAAATCTTAACCAATTTCATTTAAAAATGACAAATGAAATTGTCATTTTCTATATACGTTCTGATGTCTCGAAATTGGAAATATTCGATTTATAGCACAAAATCATAAAACGATAAAGACACTAGTAATTTAGTGACACCTGGGAGACAGCATAGCCAACTGATTTGTTCATAACTCTCCGGGGATCATCCTGAAAATGAGCGATCGCCAAAATCCAGGAAAAGCGCATCAACCAAATCATCTGCAACACTACACAATAAAAAAAAATAACACAAACGCGGGAGTAAATAGACTAAATTAAATAATCCATCAATCAATTCCAAACAATACCTAGAAACAAAATAACTTTAATATCACTTGCTGATTTTACTTACAGACTTCAAACCTGAAATACTTTCTAAACATATGTACAATAGTGAGTATGCCCAAAATACTATGACTTACCAGGAGTATTGAACACCTGTATATTCACACCAGTCGCTGGATTCTGTGAATGCCCTTTAAACTGCATCAAAGTAACCTAAGCATTCAACTCACGAACCTTCTCCTCATTTTTCTGATTCTCATGTTCCAGTTTCAACACCCTTAGAATAAGCTTGTTCTTGTGCTTCTTAAGACGCAGCATAAGTTTATCAGCTGAATTGGATTTTTCCTTCAAACTTAAATTCTTAGCTTTAATAGCATCACTAAATGCTACCACCTCCGCTAATTCTTCCTCCATCCAACGTATCTTATCCAGTAAACAATTAACAAAGAGTGGGTGAACAACTTCACCAATTCGATAAGAACCAGGTAAATTTACTTCAACAGACTTACCCTTGATTGGAGGATCAACCACACGGCTAATTGGTGGATTCTTATCAGAGACATGAGGACTATTCTCTGCGTGGTGAATAATCGACTCGTGATCAAGATCAATATCATCATGAGAGACAGGTATACTTTCCTCGTCATCTAACACGACTATTTCAATGTCTTTGTCATTACTCATGGGGGATTTAACAACATTAACCTTGGCCACCATACTCCTCGTAAAACTGCAAGTAACCCCATCATTAAACTTCTTTCTCACTTGTTTACAGGGTTGATTACTATGGTTCGGCATCACCGGTGATAGGTTTAGGGATTTCCACCTTCGCTTGGAACGCGTAGGAGTAGCAGGGCTTCGAACAGGAGGGGGAGCGAGATCATCGCGGATGCTGGGGCTTACACACTCATCTGTGTTTGGCATAGGATCATGTACAGGTGGATTCAAAACTTGACAAGGCTGCTGGTGCCTTACACACTCTTCTGCACAATCGAATTGACAATGACAGAATGCCATGAAGCCATTTTGTTCAAGAAAATCATCCCATGTTTGATTTCGCTTAGACAACTCTCTTTCTACCAACATCCTAACCAGGCCATGATGAAAAATACTCTGACCAATGTTCTTCGGCCCCCTTTTAATGGTCGTAGACATCTTAGTCAAGCTCTGAACTAAATAATGGGGTAAATTAACAGGCAAGCCAAGAAAAACAGTCATCAACCTAAGGTGATACACATAAGCAGAGGATAGACGACCCTCGTAAGTCACATACCTGTGAATAACATCTAGAATCGGTCGCCATTCTTTCTTGAAATATTTCCGCGACACACCAGCTCTAAAGGACACATCTTGACAAGGGTTATTCAACATCTGTCTCCATTCAGTAGCCTTCATCTACTTGTATTTGAACCAACGTTCACCTGTCAACGGTAGGACCGCAGCCAAAGCGACTGAGCACTCATCAACTCTAAACTAGAGGTCAGCCACCTTAACCCTAGCATCAACCAATGACAGAGCAAATAACCTAGTCACCTTAGGGTTTGAATCTGCAAACTTGCAAATAAATCGAAGCCATCCAACTGCTTCTACCTTAGCTAGGAGCTCAGGATTTTCGTCAAGGAGCTTTGCATCACTGGGCTCGACCCTGAAAACTGGAGCCATGGCTGCAAGTGCAAATGCACGTAGCTGCACACAGAGGAGATACAACGTATCGCAACAGGATAGAAAGCTGGAGAGCAAGCATTCGGGATGAAAACCAAGCAGAAAACACAAGCAATGAAACCCAACGCTCTCATAAACGAAATGCGACATGAGTAAACCTAGACAAGAACCTTGTAAAATCAGCATGGGAAGAGGAATTATCACACAGAGAGGCAATCAAATAATAGAAAGTGACGGAAAAGACTCCAGACTACACTCATTTTTCCATAATTTATCTGGCCTAATCGACATAAAACCACTCATCGCATAAGATGCAGGTGTTTAACGAGCAGAGAGCCACGATGCTGAACACATACTTGCAATTGAATGCCATTTACAGAGTTATGTACGAGTGTAATGATACCATATCAACCTTCCATTAAGTGAATCGGATTCATAGATGACGACACGAATTAAACCAACCATAAGCAATGAACCTTGGGCATTAACATGTCGACCTTACTGTATAATGATCTCAACCTTCGAAAAATGGCAAATATACCACGCGACATAAACTATTGTATCAACCCCAACCCTAACATGCAAGAAGATAAGTCACGTTATGGAGCGCATTATAAAGATTGAACTTAAACAACTTATGGTAAGATCAAGTATGATTCAAAGTTTAGAGGATGAACTTAGGATGAGGCACCCCTGCATAAAATATTTAGCCTTTGATATCCTAGGACCTTGTCCAAGTTGCAATTAACAAATAAACATACCAATTGCTGAATGCTCAAACAAGGCTTATGGTGAGACTATGGTGGAAAGCATACAAATGCATTCAAAATCATGATTTATCATAGTAATTTTTTGTCGATTAGCAATAGTTGACAAGGTTATTAAAAAAAAACAATTTGAATTTTACCATTTCAGTAGCTCATGGAATTTCACCATTTCAGTAGCTCCTGATTCTATAAATTTGAAATGAGGACTTCAAATATTTCATCAAACAAAATTTCATTTTGTTTGATAAAATTTGTATTTTTTTATCAGACTGTTGGCTAGGGGCACAACAGATGGCGGCTGACTGGGCGGAACAGTTATCTCTGTTTTCTTAAACTGAAATCATGCAATCAAAGAATTAGATCCCTCATGCATACCATTATATAGAAATTAGTATTTTAACATATTAAATAGATTCAGGGATTTCAAATTTCTAAAAATTACCAGAAATTTACAGCTTAGATTATTTATTTGATAAAGATCAGCTTTCTCACAAAAATCAGTCCAAACGTAGTAAAACAGTAAATGGCTTGATTTTGAAGAATAAAATCTCAATACCACAAGCATGGCCCTACTACCAGCAGGCATCCATAGCCTCGACAGGGTTGCTTCAGAGCCCAAAGAATGCCAGTATCCCATCTACCAGTTATAGGTATACAATCCAGGCTCGGTTGAACCGTTACGATCATTTTTCTTTTCCCTTTTTTTTAATACTTCTAAAGGCCATGATTCTGGCTTGGTAACCAGGTAGTAACCATGTCAGTCACCAATCTGCATTACAGTAAATAAATCGGCTCGTAATGAGACCTTTTATCCCTTGGTTTTCTGTCCAAGGGCCACTGTCCAGGCTTGGTGACCGGAAACGACAATGTTACTGAATGCAAACTTATGATCCTGAACGGAATGGCTCGTTGTGAGACTCTCTGTCCTTTAGATTATTTTAAAGAAGTATTCGAATCCAACCATGGCCAGATTGTAGTTATATTTAATCTCCAATGAGATGATCTTAGCAGATGGGGAGGCAAATCTAATTCTCTCCATGAGAAGGGGTGGCGTAAAAGACTTAAATGGATAACCTTGACAAATACTGCATTAATCCTTTTGGAAAAATCGCTGCAGAGACTTATCTTATTAATTTATGTTTATGTGACTTAAAAATTTCTGGAAAAATATAGAAAGATGAAAAACTGTTCACTGTTCAAAATGTAAAACAGCCTGACAATTTTCAGGATAGTAATACCATAGTTCATGATATGTAGATCAATCACAGGATTTGGTGAAAAGTCATCAGCTTTGAAGTCAAATGAATTGACCACTCTAAAAAATTATGCAAATAAAACAGCAAATAGATATGAGAAAATATTCAAAGAAAACAAGTAAAATAAACACACTAAAAAGTTCCACAAACCGAGAAAACCACACAAGGTATATACAGGATAACCCCTTAATGGGGATCAGCAAAAATATTTCTTAATCAGATGACCATTCACCGGTAGGGTCTCGATGTCTCCCTCTAGTGTTTGCAACCTGAATGTGCTAGGACCAAGCTTTTCTATAATGATAAATGGTCCCAGCCACAGGCATTGGAACTTGGTATGTTTTCCTCTGTCTTCATGCTCTTTGTCCCATTTGAGAACTAGGTCACCTATTTCCAACTCCCTACTAGTGGATTTTCTGTGATCAAACTAGAGTTTCACTGTCTTTTGATGTTGGTCAAATTTATTTCTATCTACTACTNCATTTGAGAACTAGGTCACCTATTTCCAACTCCCTACTAGTGGATTTTCTGTGATCAAACTAGAGTTTCACTGTCTTTTGATGTTGGTCAAATTTATTTCTATCCAACTCTCTTTCTTCCTCCAGTTTAAGCAAGGTATTAATTCAATGTTCCATGGAAGAACATGTTGTTTCCTGTACTGACTAGGAGAGCTGTAGAGAGGGTAAAAACAGATGGGGAGGCAAGATAGCCTTCTTACCGTATACCAGGAAAAAGGGAGAATTACCTATGGCAGCCTTGGGAGTCACTCTGTCAGCCCATAGGGCATTAGATAAAGCGTTGTGCCAATTTCGATGATGATTAGCCACCATGCGTTCCAGATTTTTAATTAAATTTTTATTAGAGGATTCAGCTAATCCGTTACCCTGAGGATAATAATTGGCTGAATACTTTAACTTTATGCCTTTTTCCAATGCATATTCTGTTAACTTTACAGAATAAAAATAAGTTGCATTGTCAAAAATCAAAGATTCAAGAACACCAAACCTGGTGATAATAAAAGAGTCTAGGAATGATATCACCTGCTCTGAGTTAACCACTCACAAGGGGATGGCTTCGACCCATCTAGTGAAATAATCAGTGGCTGTCAAAATGTATTTGTTCTACTGTGAGGAGGCTGGTGTAATTGGACCAACAATGTCTAGACCCCATTGTTGAAATGGGACTTCAATAATAACAAGTTGGAGAGGTAATGATGCTTTCTTAAGTCTGTCGCCTGCTCTCTGACACTCCTGAAATTTCCTAGCAAAGGCATATGCATCTTTGAACAACATAGGCCAGTAATATCCTGCTTTGAGTACTTTATGTGCGGTGGTTTCTCTGCCAAAATGTCCCCTAGCTGGCCCTGCGTGTAATTGAGACAACACACTATCAGCTTCATTCCTCTCTAAACAACGAAGGAGGACCCCTTCGAAATTCTTTTTGAACAGAATGTTATCAATCAACTGATAAGGGGCAGATCTTAATCTCAAAGCCCTTTTGCTTCGTGAATCTAAATGTTTAGGAGCATTTCCATGCAATAAAAAGAACTTAATGTCATGATACCAAGAATCATAGGGGGCTGAGATCAGAAAAAATTCCCTTTCGAGCAGAGAATCATCAATAAAGTGCAGATCAGATTCAGAGATATCTGAAGATCCGGCTGCCAACTTACATAGTCCCTGTCCTCTAACAATCTTCAAAGGCTTGATTTCCAGGTCATACTCCTGAAGCGCTGTGACCCAATGGGTTCGCATTTCACCCAGGTCCTTTTGCACCAAAATATTTCTCACTACAGAATATGGCACAATAACCTTGGTGTGTGACTTCAGCAGATAAGGCCTAAAATGTTTTACTGACTTAAAGACAACAAACGCTTGTTTGTCTACTTCTGGATAATTGAGCTCTACACCGTTAGAACCGGAACTTGTAAAAGCAATGGGAGCTTCATTGTTTTCCTAATTTTTCTGCGTTAAAACAACGGCATATGAAGAGTCAGAAGCAAACGTGTACAAAATAAATGGTTTAGAGAAATACGGGCTTGTTAAAGTAGGAGCTTTAGCAATAGCTTTTAATATATCATGAAAAGATTTCTTTTCTTCAGCAAACCATTTAAAATCAGCATCTTTCTTAATCATTTTCTTAAGCGGTTTGACAATCTCAGTGAAACCAGGAATAAACTTGGAGACAAAATTTATTTTCCCTAGAAATGAATGCATAGTTTCCTTTGAATGAGGCATAGAAATATGTGCTGTAGCCTAGGTATGTTCAGGGTCAATATTGATACCTTGTTTTGAAACTACAAAGCCCAATAACTTACCTTCAGTAACAACAAAGATGGATTTCTTGGGATTCAAGGAGATCCCATATTTCCTGCAACGTTCGAAAACCCTCCTAAGATGTGTTAGGTGATCAGCCCTATTTTTTGAAAATACAGTTATATCATCAAGGTAAATGACAACAAAATGGCTGATCAGGCCTCTGAACGCAATATCCATTACCCTTTGAAACGTTGCTCCGGCATTAATTAATCCAAACAGCATTTTTCTATAGGCATAAGTTCCCCAAGGGGTTCTAAAGGTGGTTTTCAACTGATCTATTTTGGATACTAATACTTGATTGTATCCCGAAAAACCATCTAAAAGTGAGAACATTTCAGGTCCAGAAACCTGTTGTAATATCTTTTCCATAGGCGGAACGAGATAATTGTCCTTTTCTGAAACCTTGTTGAGATTTCAGAAATAAACGCACAACCTGATATCACCATTTTTCTTTCTAATGGGGATGAGATTTGCTACCCACTGTGCATGCCGCACTGGAAAAATTATTTTAGCAGCTAGGAGTTTGTTAAGTTCCTTCTTAACAGCCGATTCTAGGCTCGGGTGCATTTTCCTCAACTTCTGCTGGAAAGGTTTAGCCTGTTGTTTCATGGGGATGACATGTTGCATTATATTTGGATCAAATGTCTTGAGATCATCATATGCCCAAGTAAAAATTTATTTAAACTCATTAAAGAGTCGTATGAAACCTATTTTTTCCTGGGGGGTACATGTGCTGCCTAGATTGACACATTGAGGACTGTGTTCATAGCCTAAATTTATGACTTCAGATCGCATAGTAGAGCTGTTGGTTTTACAATTCCTTACACCTTTAAATTTGTCCTTCAAATAATAAAACTTCTCAAGTTTAATAACAGATCTAGGGAGAGTACTAACCTGATCAAGAGATTCTTCAATCGAACAAGGTTTATGAATTACCACAAAGGGTTACAAATCTTCATCATGAGTCATTTCATGGTCAAAGAATCTCCAGACGTGGTAGAACCAACAGCAAGTGAAAAATACCAAGTCGAGGCTTTGCCCTCAAACGTGTAAGGGAAAAGTCAACAAACTATGTCTTCGTGTTCAACATCCAAAAGCCGAACTGCTAGCATGAATTTTTTAACATGATCTTCTACGGGCTCTTTTAGCTCGGGATTGAACTTGGGAAACAATTTCTCAGGATTCTTTGGCAAAGGATGTTGATCACCTGGAATAACAACCGCATCCTGAGCTAACCATGGCAAATTGGCATTGGGGTTCGGGTTTAAACCTGCCATGTTCCTTGGTGATGGAGGTGGTGAAGGTGGTGTTTGAAAAATGTGAGGAGGTGAATGTGGCAGTGATGGTGGTTGACCAGACCCTCCTGTAGCAGGTGGTCCTGAAGAAGATGAAGGTCGATTGGTGTCTGTTAGAGATGGTTGCAATTGATGGTCGGGGACGACACCTACAGGTGGTTCCTGCTGTTCAGAAGTAGAATCAATATGGTGAGTGCGCAGTCATCTGATCTGTGGAAGAGGAAATTCAGTGGGTTGGATCCCGGTGAGATTTGAATAAGCTCTGGTTAAAATCCTATGGGATTCATTGATGGCCTGCTCGAACTGATGAATTTATTCAGGTTGATGGGCATCACTAGAGTTAAACTGATGAATGAGATTTCGAACAGTATCGTTCAACGGAGTCTCACTTAATCATGATGACTGGAATGTTTGTGGTTGAGATGATGACTGCAATTGACATGATCTAGAAAGTGGCGTAAATTGAGGAGTAGAGGATTGATCAATTTTGCGAACAGGATTGTTCTCATCAGCCATTTACTTAAGCTGGCCTCCTTCTAGCGCCATTGTTGAGGGGCCAAATTGGCACAATAGTCAACTAAGAGACAACCCGATCCAAAAGTTTTCAAAAATGCTCTCAGTTGTTAGGTAGCTTTCTCTGATGGGATTAAGGCCCCGTTACCTTCCCTTAGATTACTCCCAGGACGAAACACGAAGGAAAAATGAAGCTATTGTTTATTGACTAAATTTATAGTACACCTATGAATATACAAAGCAACATGTTACTCAGTTAGTTGATATATTACATGACTGATAACTGGAAATTAATCTAATTAACCAATCAATCTATAAATACAAAAATAAATACTTAATTACATATTAACAAACTCAATTAATTACATGAATTACACTATAAAAACCTGTACATTCATAACCAAATTGAAAGATAACTTGGCATAGTATAAATATAAAGTCTGATTCAATATTTTTTCTGTAAAATAAATAAAAAATTACCGCTTATATATCCTAGCTATGCTATCCTGATCAGGAGCATGGAAATATTAACCCTGAAATCAATTTGCAAATAATGCTACTATGCAGACAAATCCTGAACACATCAGAAGAAATTCTGAAATTTAAACAAGACAACACAATGAACAACTATATCACATACATTATGATGACAGCATCAGATTTATTACATGATGTAAATTTGCAAATGAAACCAGAATAAATCAACAGTTAAAACATGATGCATCTGCACATTTCTTTAAAGAAATATAACGAAACATAAAGAATGCGAAAAGAAATAACAAGATCAAACGATATTATAAATACATTTCCATAGTAAAAATACTGCAAATATATTCATAAATATCACCAGTCAAAAAGTGCTGCAACTGCTAACAAGAAATTGTCTTTAGCCACAGGAAATGATTAAAGTGATCTTGTCTTCCCCTTTTCCAAACCATCGATCCCCCATAAAGTAAAACATGTCTCCTTTAAATACATTTAATCTCACATGGAGATAGTTCTATAAAACTAGAAATTACATAATCAAAATCTTAACCAATTTCATTTAAAAATGTCAAATGAAATTGTCATTTTCTATATACGTTCTGATGTCTCGAAATTGGAAAGATTCAATTTATAGCACAAAATCATAAAACGATAAAGACACTAGTAATTTAGTGACACCTAGGAGACAACATAGCCAACTGATTTGTTCATAACTCTCCGGGGATCATCCTGAAAACGAGCGATCGCCAAAATCCAGGAAAAGCGCATCAACCAAATCATCTGCAACACTACACAATAAAAAAAAATTAACACAAACGCGGGAGTAAATAAACTAAATTAAATAATACATCAATCAATTCCAAACAATACCTGGAAACAAAATAACTTCAATATCACTTGCTGATTTTACTTATAGACTTCAAACCTGAAATACTTTCTAAACATATGTACAATAGTGAGTATGCCCAAAATACTATGACTTAACAGGAGTATTGAACACCTGTATATTCACACTAGTCGCTGGATTCTTTGAATGCCCTTTAAACTACATCAAAGTAACCTGAGCATTCACCTCACGAACCTTCTCCTCATTTTTTTGATTCTCATGTTGCAGTTTCAACACCCTTCGAATAAGCTTGTTCTTGTGCTTCTTAAGACGCAGCATACATTTATTAGCTGAATCGGATTTTTCCTTCAAACTTACATTCTTAGCTTTCATAGCATCACTAACTGCTACCATCTCCGCTACTTCTTGCTCCATCCGGCGTATCTTATCCAGTAAACAATTAACAAAGAGTGGGTGAACAGCTTCACCAATTCGATAAGAACCAGGTAAATTTACTTCAACAGAATTACCCTTGATTGGAGGATCAACCACAGGGCTAATTGCTGGATTCTTATCAGAGACATGAGGACTATTCTCTGCATGGTGAATAATCGGCTCGTGATCAATATCAATATCATCATGCGAGACAGGTCTACTTTCCTCATCATCTAACACGACTGTTTCAATGTCTTTGTCATTACTCATCGGGGATTTAACAACATTAACCTTGGCCACCATACCTCTCGTAAACCTGCCATTAACCCCATCATTCAAATTCTTGCTCACTTGTTTACAGGGTTGATCACTACGGTTCGGCGTCACCAGTGATAGGTTCATGTATTTCCTCCTTCGCTTGGAATGCGTAGGAGTAGCAGGGCTTCGAACAGGAGGGGGAGCGAGATCATCGCGGATGCTGTGGCTTACACACTCATCAGGGTTTGGCATAGGCTCATGTACAGGTGGAGTCAGAACTTGACAAGGATGCTGGTGCCTTACACACTCTTCTGCACAATCGAATTGACAATGACAGGATACCATGAATCCATTCTGTTCAAGAAAATCATCCCATGTTTGATCTCGCTTAGACAACTCTCTTTCTACCAACATCCTAACTAGGCCATGATGAAAAAGACTTCGACCAATGTTCTTTAGCCCCCTTTTAATGGCCGTAGACATCTTAGTCAAGATTTGAACTAAATAATGGGGTAAATTAACAGGCAAGCCAAGAAAAACAGTCATCAACCTGAGGTGATAGACATAAGCCAGGGATAGATGACCCTCGTAGGTCACATACCTGTGAATAACATCTAGAATCGGTCTCCATTCTTTCTTGAAATATTTCTGCAACACACCGGCTCTAAAGGACACATCCTCACAAGGGTTCTTCAACATCTGTCTCCATTTAGTAGCCTTCATCTGCTTGTATTTGAACCAATGTTCACCTGTCAATGGAAGGCCCGCAGCCAAAGCGACTGAGCGCTCATCAACTCTAAACTGGAGGTCGACCACCTTAACCCTAGCATCAACCAACGATAGAGCAAATAACCTAGTCACCTCAGTGTTTGAATCTGCAAACTTGCGGATAAATGGAATCCATCCAACTGCTTCTACCTTAGCTAGGAGCTCAGGATTTTCATCAAGGAGCTTTACGTCACTGGGCTCGACCCTGACAACTGGATCCATGGCTGCAAGTGCAAATGCACGCAGCTGCACACAGAGGAGATACAATGTATCGCAACAGGATAGAAAACTGGAGAGCGAGCATTGAGGATGAAAACCAAGCAGAAAACTCACAAGCAATGAAACCCAACGCTTTCATAAACAAAATGCGACATGAGTAAACCCAGACAAGAACCCTGTAAACTCAGCATGGGCGGAGGAATGATCACATAGAGAGGCAATCAAATAATAGAAAGTGACGGCGAAGACTCCAGATTACACTCATTTTTCCATAATTTATCTGGCCTAATCGACATAAAACCACTCATCGCATAAGATGCAGTTGTTTAACGAGCAGAGAGCCACGATGCTGAACACGTACTTGCAATTGAATGTCATTTACAGAGTTATGTACGAGTGTAATGATACCATATCAACCTTCCATTAAGTGAATCGGATTCAGATATGACAACACGAATTAAACCAACCATAAGCAATGAACCTTGGGCATTAACATGTCGACCTTACTGTATAATGATCTCAACCTTCGAAAAATGGCAAATATACCACACGACATAAACTATTGTATCAACCCCAACCCTAACATGCAAGAAGATAAGTCCCGTTATGGAGCGTATTATAACGATTGAAATTAAACAACTTATGGTAAGATCAAGTATGATTCAAAATTTAGAGGATGGACTTAGGATGAGGCACCCCTGCATAAAATATTTAGCCTTTGATATCCTAGGACCTTGTCCAAGTTGCAATTAACAAATAAACATACCAATTGTTGAATGCTCAAACAAGGCTTATGGTGAGACTATGGTGGAAAGCATACAAATGCATTCAAAATCATGATTTATCATAGTAATTTTTTGTCAATTAACAATAGTTGACAAGGTTATTAAAAAAAACAATTTGAATTTTACCATTTCAGTAGCTCACGGAATTTCACCATTTCAGTAGCTCCCGATTCTATAAATTTGAAATGAGGACTTCAAATATTTCATCAAACAAAATTTCATTTTGTTTGATAAAATTTGTATTTTTTTATCAGGATGTTGGGTAGGGGCACAACAAGGCTCAACACTTATATTCGACCATGTTCAAAAACACTGCATCGAAAGGGCTCTGCACTTACATTTGACCATGTTCAAAAACACTGCATCGAAAGGGCTCTCAGTCCCAGACTGAGAATTCCTTGTAACTGACCAGGTGCCTCCATTCTCCTAGGGAATGGCATCAACCCTTATATCTGATCAAGTGGGAACACATCCCTCAATCACATCGGAATGGCCATGTGCTCACATCTGATAATGTAAGACTACATCCCATAGTCATATCAGAATGGCTCTCAGTCCTAGACTGAGTATTCGTGGTAACTGACCATGTGCCTCCACTCTCCTAGAGAATGGCAACTCATCACCAAGCTAAGTATTCCTAGTAACTGACTAGGTGCCTCCATTCCAAGAATGGCATTCAACACTTATATCTAATCATGTAGGAATCAATCCTACAGTCACATCAGAATGGCTGAGCACTCACATCTGACATGGAAGGAACCAATCCTCTCACCATGACAGAATGGCTTAGCCCTTACATCTGACCATGGAAGGAACCTAATCCTCTCACCATGTCAGAATGGATCTAGGTCTCATCATTTCCCCTTGGAGGGAACCTTGATCTGGAGAACACCAAGCTTCTCCCTGAAGTACTCAAACTTCACTCTAGCCAATGGCTTCATCAATACATCAGCTATATGTTTGTCCATCGCAACATACTAGAGCTTCAGTGTTCTTCTCTACACCATATCCCTGATATAGTGATACTTGATCTTGATATGCTTCGATTTGTCATGGAACACTGGGTTCTCTGACAACTTCACACAACTCTGGTTGTCACAATATATACAAGTAGCATCCATCTAGAGATCAAATAAATCAGATAGTAGCTTCCTCATCCATACTACCTCACAACTAGATGGACAAGCTGCAACATACTCTACTTCAGCTGTACTTAGTGCCACGTAGGATTGATTCTTGCTAAACCAAGAGATCACACCCGATCCCATACTAAAGCAACATCCTGAAGTGATATTCCTATCGATGGAACTGCCTGCCCAATCTGAATCAGCATAACCCTCTAGGTTAATCTTTTGATTTTCCTCGTACTTGAGCCCATAGTCAACTGTACCCTTTAGGTACCTTAGAATATTCTTTGCAACAATCAAGTGAACATGTCTCGGATCTGTCAGGAACTGGCTCAAGGTGTTCACAGCAAAGCAAACATCTGGTCTCATGTTCATCAGGTACATAAAGGACCCAATCATTTGATGATACATCATAGCATCAACCGCTTCTGATGAAGCATCACTCAATAGCTTTAGGTTTGATGCCATAGGTGTGGTTATGGCCTTGCAGTCCATCATCTCAAATCTCTTTAGAATATCTACTGCATACTTCCCTTGTCCAAGCAATATTCCATCTTTATTGTGCCACACCTCCATGCCTAAGAAATAGTGCATCATACCCAAGTCTTTCATTTCAAACTCGGCAGCAAGTTTCCTCTTCGTATCAGCAATCAACCCATCCATACCTGTTCCAAATAGATCATCCACATATAGTACGAGTATCATTGGGTTGCCATCTTCAACCTTATAGTAAAGGTTGGAATCTGCTTTACTCTTGGTAAATCCCAAATTGGATAGGAAACCATCAATTCTATCCTACCATGTCCTGGGGGCCTGTTTTAAACCGTACAGGGATTTATTCAATCTACACACATGAGACTCCCTGTAATGTGTCTCAAAACCGAGTGGTTGCTCTACATACACTTCCTCTTCTACTACACCATTCAAGAAAGTAGTCTTGACATCCATCTGGTGTATCTTCCATTTCATCACTGCAGCCAGAGCAAGTACTGATCTAATGGAAGTGTATTTGGCTACAGGTGCAAAGGTTTCTTCATAATCTATTCTTTATTTCTGGGAGAAACCATGAGCCACAAATATTTCTTTATATTTCTCTATGCTGCCATCTGAAACATGTTTGATCTTGTAGATCCATTTGGAAGTTACAATGGACTTCCCTTCTGGTCTTGGGACAACATCCCAAACATCATTCTTCATGATCGATTGATACTCTTCGATCATAGCATCCTTCCATTCTTTCTATTTTTCCGCTTCTTCATAGTTGGGAGGTTCTTTATCAATAATGTCACATAGCAAGGCTACATAGCTAGAGCAAGACCTAATTCTCTTTCTTCCTCTAGGTGTTTCTTCTGAAGCTCCACATCTTTCTGCACCTTGGATAATTTCACATACCCAAGTAGGTTTCCTCTTATGAGGATTCTTCTCCTGAGGTGGATCTACAGGTTCTTGAGGTTCTTCAAATTATCGATCTTCTTCTTTAATTTCTTCGTTCATGGTTGTGTCATGTATTCTTGGTGCTCTTGTTTCTTCAGGTTCTTCAGCCGGTCTCTTCGTGGATTTGATGTAGGATGAATCTTTGTCAAATGTTACATCTCTACTAATGTCAATCTTCTTGAACCCTAGGAACTATATTCTCTAAGCCTTTGAGATTTCAGAGTATCCCACAAATATGCCCTTCTTTCCTAAAGGATCTAACTTTGTCCTCTTCTCTTTTGTAAGGTATATGTATACAGGACAGCCAAATATTTTGAGATGGTTGACTTCTGGTTTCTTGCCAGAGAAGAATTCTTCAGGAGTCATGTTCTTGAGTACTCTCTGAGGAGTACGGTTCTGTACATATACCGCTGTTATGGAAAATTCTGCCCATAGATGCATAGGAATATCTTGATCATGAAGCATAGCTCTTGCAGCTTCCATGATAGTTCTATTCTTCCTTTCTCTAATCCCATTTTGTTGTGGATTATATGGAGTGGATAACTCCCTCTTAATCCCTGAGTCTTTGCACAAATATTTGAATTCATTTGATGTGAATTCTCCACCATTATCTAATTGAAAGGTCTTGATCTTCTTATCATTGTGGTTCTTGATCAAGGCTTTGAATTCCTTGAACTTTCTGAAAACTTCATCTTTGTTCTTCATGAAGTAAATCCATGTCTTCCTAGAAAAATCATCAATGAAAGAAACATAGTATACATACCCGCTTAGTGAACTGGATGGCATTGGACCGAATACATCGGAGTGGATTATCTCCAAGATTCCTTTTTCCTTGCTTTTGCTACTTGCAAATGTCTTCTTTGTGTTCTCCCCTTTCTCACATCCTTTGCATACACCTTCATGTTTTGTCTACATTTCTAGGAGACCTTCAACAGCTTTGCTTGCAAGAGGTAGTGCTTTGCAATTCACATGTGCAAGCCTTCTATGCCAAAGCTCATTTGATTCTACCAAGTCATGAACCAAAGCTTGTGATGGATGTCCCTTCAATTTGTATAAGCCTCCTTCTTGTTCCCCAATCACTACTACATCATCGATAGTCTTTTCTTTTGGCCACATGATGACTTGACATCTATAAATGCAACCCTCATTCCTTTTCCATCTAATGCAGATATGGAGAGGAGATTCTTCTTTAGTCCTGGTACAAACAACACTTCCATCATTGTCATAGACTTTCCAGAGTCTAGCTTATAGGAGGATTCCCCACTACCTTTTATTGGATACTGGTAGTCATCTCCAAGTTTCAAGTTGTGAGGTGATTCATGTTCAGATAATTTCACAAAGGATTCCTTGAATCCTGTCATATGTTTGAAAGCACCACTATCTATAATCCAATCATTGCTGCCATGTGTGATAGTTCCCGTGAGAGCGGAGATCATAACATATTCTTCATGACTTGAAGATTCATCACTGACTTGTATACTTCTCTTTTTGGAAGCTTCATCATCCTCTGTAGCATGAGAATGATGTCTTCTCTTGTTTCCCTTCTTCTTGTGAGAGCTACTTTTGTTTTTAGGACAATCTCTAGCAAAGTGTCCTCTTTCATCACATGTATAGCAAATGTACTTAGACATATCTCTAGGATTTCTAGAGATATTCCTTTGATGAGAGTACTTACTTCTGTGATGGCTAGATCTGAATTTATTGGATTTTACTTCCCATCTTTTCTGATAAGAGTACTTACTTCTGTGATAGCTTGATCTTCACTTCCCATCTTTTCTTCTCGAGCTGCTATTTGAGCTTTTTCTTGAGAGAATTATTTCCATATTCTGCTGAACTAGACTAACTTCTTTCTGGCACAAATTTCTTGAATAAAGGAGTCCCATGATCTAGGGAGACCATTCAAGGTGGTCATTATAATCTCTGCATTCTCCACTTCTTCATCTGCTGCTAGTTCCTTGATCTAAGAAACCCTTGTAAAGTAAGATTGGATGGTCTCTGCATTCTGGATCTTCACATTCTTCAACTAGTTCCTCAAGGTCATCTTTTGGTTTATGTTCTTTCCTTCAAACAGTTTGGTTAGGCCCATCAAACATAGCTTTAGGTGTCTTTAGGGAGGACACCTATGGTATGAAGTGATCCTTTATTGAATCAGTAATAATCCTTTTTTCTATAACCAACTTCTTCTTATGTAAGGCCTTAGCCTCATCTCCTTGTGGAACTGTAACCTCCTCACTAATATAGGAGTCCAACTCATTTTCTTCCAGTAGCAGGGAGATCCTATACTTCCAGGCTCGGAATTTATCAGCTCCCTCAAGATTTTCATCAAGCTTGGTATGATGAGACATCTTAACAGAGAACCTCAAATGGAAATACAAAATATTTAGATCTTACTAGGTCAATATGTCGGATCTGGATTTGGAGCTGAAATTATGTAGTGTTGGTTCAGAAGTAGATTAGGATTTTGCTTTTCCAGAGTTTTGTCCAACCAAATGATTTGATATTAATCTCTAAACTTTGATTTTGAGGAGGAGATCAATCAAGGCCTGGGCTTACTGAAAAATTCCACTTCTGTGGAAATCCCTAATTTCCGACAGCAGTGTAAGGTCCAAAACTGAAAAACCTTAGAACTGGATTCTGCTTTGATAGAAATATGCGCCCTAAGGAGGAGAGTTAATCCAACCTTCTTTTGCTAAAAATCTGTGGAGGAAGATCTACAAAGTAGGAAGCCCTAGTTCCTGCAGCTGCATAGTGTCTTCTTCTTAGGTTAGCTCTGATACTGTTATCTCCCAAAATAATTTTATTTTGATAGTATGAAGAATTGAAATCATGTAATGAAAGATAGGAGTATGAATGACAATTTGAAAGCCTCTGTTTTTTATTTGGATGAAAATTTTAAAAGTTATAGCTTTCGGTGCCTTAGGCGAGGCCTATTATAGCTCATTAGCCACTGAAAGGTTATGTTTCGGTGGCTAAATGATTGAACACAGGGAAAAAGTGAACCATCGAAAGAAATCTGAGCAAGCAGAGTCAAAACAACACTTTCGGTGGCTTAGGAGAGACACCATAAGACTCATTAGCCATCGAAAAGGGTCACTTCCAGTGGATAAGAGAGAGGAACAAGAAGGATTTTAACTGCCGAAAGTAAGCAATGAGTAGCATTGGGAAAAGTACATTCGATGGCTTAGGTAAGGCACGAAACAACTCATTAGCCACCGAAAGGGATTACTTTCAGTATATTAGAGAAAGATTTAGCGCATATGCTAAGCACTGAAAGCAGGAAGATAAGCAACAACTGAAAAGCACTTTCAGTGGTTTAGGTGAAAGCTAGGGCATTTCATTAACCACCGAAAGGATAGGTTTTCGGTATTCAAATACGTTTCTCAGCGAGGTCATTATTTGCGGAAAGCAGGAGTTCACCATGGGGACGGGGTAAAAGTTTCGGTGTCTTAAGAAGGAAAGACAACACATGGTTAGCCACCAAAATCCATATTTTTGGTGGCTAGCTGACAAACTCCCGGAGGCTATTAACCACCGAAAGCACAAAATATTAAAACGGTTAGGAAACCATCACATATGACCTCTTCCACAAGATAAATGATCATTTGTAAGCGTGATTAACCAACGAAAAGATCCGAGAGCTGTATGAATCTGTGGGGAAATGAGAAAAAAGGGTCGTTATGAAATTGGCAAAAGACGGATCTGACTAGAAACTGTCAGTCTCCCTCCACCTGTCCAAAAGATCATCAGAAAGCCCATCGAATACTCTGGCTGATGTAGGTTACGATTATGTGGGAAGGGAGATCTTGAGGATCAAACTACTATCATCATTTTTCAATCTCAGCCTCCATAATGAAAAACCCTCATAATCAGTTCCAAGAGACTCCTTTTGATTTCATTTTCAAAATTAGCATTTTCTCCACTAGAAAAACTAGCTCTGAAAGAGCAGCCTACTAAAGCATACTATATACAACACTGAAAACTATTTTGCATGTACCCAGGAGATACGCCCATCAAGATGAAGAGGAGTGGACCATATCTCAGGCAGGAGCCAGGTGATATAAGTTACTTAGAAGCACATCCAGAGGTCTGTAGACTTTTTCACGAGGTAGGCTGCTACAAGTTCTATGAAAAAATACAAAGCTTCCATCAACAGGTGGCTGAATCTTTTTCCCTCTCATTTGATGGTTCAAAAGCAGTCATAGGAAAAGAGGAGTTTCTCATAGATGAAACACTGATCACTGAGGTGAGAGAACTCCCTTCCACATGAGAGAAAGGGTTCAAGACCACCATACCAAAAGATGTGAAATTCAGTTCTTACCTTAAGCCTGAGCATAGAGGAATGATATGGAAGAAGAGTGGGCCATCATCATGGTTGGAAAGGAAATGGCAACAGTTGCTAAAGGCCATTGTGGTCTACTTAACCTGTGAAGGGAGATATAATAGAGCAATGATCTACCATTTCAAGCTCATGAATCACTTCATAGGTAAAAGCCCTCTCAATCTGCCCTTTTATTTACATAGAATTATAGGGAAGATGGCACATCAAGTGAAATCCCTGCCATCCAATATTGTTGTTGTCCCACCATGGTCTTATCCAGCTATTGGTCCAAGAGTTGTTGAAGAGAAGAAATATGGCTTGGCCTTATTTTTTGTTCTGGAATGGCTTTGAGAAAGGATTTCATCCAGAGGAGAAAGGGAAGTCACCTACCAAGAAATCCAGCACACCAAGGAGCAGGAGAAGAAGGAGGAGGTCCATTTCCCCAGCAACAACAACAAAACAACCTCCCTCCTCTTCCAATACCAAGAAGGCAAAAAGAAACTTGGACTTCAATGAGAAGGGTCAGGAGGCAGAAGCACATCATGAGAATATCTTAAATCTACCCTATTCATATTTTGAGGAAGAACAAGAAGGGGATGCAGCCCTAGTTCTATAAATTGTACCAGAGTATGAAGCATTTCCATTCCCCACACCATAGAGGCAAGAGGAACCCGTAGAAAGGGATTCCTCCAGCAAGCCTAAAAGTCAAAAGATCAATCAGCTACTGAGGTAGGTTTATGAAATGGAGGTCTTGGAAAGAGAACTAAAGAGAAATAATGAGACATTGACTAGGAGGAACAAGCTACTACATAGATCCTACCTGAAGCAGAGAGAAAGATCATTTTCTTTAAAAGGATGAACACAAGATACCTGAAGGACAATACCAGATTATACAAGATGGTTAGGCTCCAAAGGCTGTAGCTGAAGGAAGCCAAAGAAAACCATAGGAACCACCTCACCTTATCAACCCTAGCTAAAGTAGCAGTTAGTCTCCAGCCTCCTGAAGCTAGACATGGCGCTGTTAACACTCCTAGCACAAAGCCTGTAGAAGAGGAAGGATGAGCAAATAGGCCTGAAAATATATTTTTGAGAAAAACCTAATAATTTTTGTAAAACAGGGCTTTCGATGGCTAAGGTGGACACTAGGGAAGTTCATTAGCCACTGAAAGCTCCACTTTTGGCAGCTAAAGGTTCCGATGGACTAGCCTCTTAACCACTAAAAGCAGACATAGGCTTAAAAGCAAGTTTTGGCATGTAGGACCAGTTTTGGGCAACTACAGATGGTTCATGGATGTAATATAAAGATAAAAGGAACTGAGGGAAGCATCAGAAAAGGGTCTGTGTGAGAGCCACTATGACATCACAGTGCCAAAGGCCACCAACCCTAGTTGTCAAAGAGAAATTAGTGGTTTAACTGGCAGAGGATGAGCAACAGTAATCACCAGCAATTACTTCAGTTATTTAAATATTCATTCAGTGAACTAAATCTTCATTATAGTTAGACAAGTAGTTAGGTAGGGTTTCAAACCCTAATTTGTAAAAACGGTTACTTTTGTTTATTTTTGTAAAAAACAGATCCAATTTTTAGGATCTGTATATTTTGTAAAAGGCTATAAAGCCTAAGACTGATTTTATAAAAAAGGTTCAACTTCGGGGATTTATAAACCTATACTATTGTGAGCTTCTCATTTTACTCATTCTGGAATATAATCTCTTTTGTTATGATTTGTTTAGCCTTCATTTCTGTCTTTTCTGTACTTATGCCTAAATGTGTTTTTAGGTTATTTTCAAATTGATTAATAACGGGTATCTGACATCCTATTGGTGTGTTAATGTAATTTTATTTATAAGTGCCATCCTTATCATGATTTATTCATTTATATGCATATGTTTTGTGTGTAAATCTACAAGCGTGATGAGTTCTCCATCCCTGCACCTTATTGTCAACTTTTGAGCAGTTGTAACTAAAAGCCTTGTAATCGAGTGAGTGTCATGCATGTCTTGAGAGTGGAAGTTTATATAGGTCACTTGACTTGATCCATATTGAAAAACCCTAAAAAAATTATAAGTTACCAAGCATCCTCAAAATACAACCTAGAGGAGTTTCCTGGAGTGATTACAAATTGGTGCCATTGCCGGGGGGAGGAGACTGAAGCTCACCTTCCCTGGGAGACGACAGAGATCCTTGATTTGATGATAGACAAATCTTGGACACTATTATGGTTGTAATCATCTATCTGGCCACTCCATTGAAATAAGGTGGCTTCAAGAAAACCAAGTACTAGAGAAAACCCTAAGGGGCCACCAGCAACACCGGTTTCAGATCCAGAAGAAATTTTGAGAAGAGCTAGGGCTTTACTAAGATAGACCACCAGTGATGCACAAGAGGCCACATCAGGTACTTCAAGAAATTTTTCTACTATTATTTCTTCTCCTGAAACACTTATTTCTCAGGAATTTATAAATACATCAGAAGATCCTAGGTTTTGGGCATCTTCAAGAACTGCTACTTGTGAAGATCCAATCCCCAGTGACTCCACTGGGATAAGTACACCACCACCGCCTTCTCAGCAAGTACCTTCAATAGTGTTTCCTTCCTCAACCTTTTCCATACCCATTTCCAATATGGCTTCCCCTCAATTGACCAAAATGGAAAGGATCCTGGTAGCTAGGTAAGCCCCTCTAAATTTTCCAAATCCCCTCTCTACCATGCCTACTGGAGATTAACTCAAGTATATGCCTAAGTTTATAGGGGAAGGGGATTTCACAGCTGAAGAAAATCTAGACGCATTTTATAGCTATGCTGAGAATATTAACATAGAGCAAGAAGATATATGGACTAGGGTTTTTGTGCAAAGCCTAGATGGTCAGGAAATGGTTTAAGGAGTTGCCTACTGGATTAGTGGTAGGAATGGAGGCCCTAGATGACATCTTCCTAAATCATTGGGGAGAGAGGAGAGACCACCTCTACTATATCATAGAGTTCAGCAACCTAATAAGAGAAAATGGGGAGTTTGTCTCCAACTTCACCAAGAGATTCAACAATATGTACATCAAGATCCCCACTGAAATCAAGCCCACTGATACCTTAGCTAAGATAGCTTATGAAAATTCCTTTGACTCTGATTTCTACCTACTTCTCATAGAAAGGAGGTCTGCCTCCTTATCACTCATGCAAGATGCTGCCCTAGAGGTAGAATCAAACATTTTGGCATCTCAGAAGGTCAAAGGAAAGATAGACAGGAAGAAGCAGCCAGAAGACCCTATTGGGTCTTCTTCATCAGAGAACAAGATTTACAAAATGAAAAAATTATTAGATAACCTTACTGCTGAAATGTCTAAATTGAAGGACCAAGGATAGATACCTATGAGGGGTAAAGGGCCAAGTGACTTTTCTCCTTGAAACCCTAATTTTGTCCCTTATAGAAGAGGAAAACCCCCAGTTTAGATTCTCAAAAGGGAGAGTACTCAAGGGGAATATCGGAGAATAAGAGATCCATTTCAAAATGATGTACTAGAAGAAGAGCTAGAATTCATTGAAGAAGAAGGAGAAGCTGAAGACAACATCCACTGCATGGAGGACGAGGTGGACTATTCTTTCCTAACACAAGCAGAATATGAGGAAGCCCTGATTGATGAGAAGATCCCTGAAGAGGCTGTATACCAGGATAATGGTTAAGGAGGGTACAATCTAGGGTCTAGGCTGGTTTCTCCTCTCAAGAAGAATGTTGTGCCTGTCAAACAACCTACTGCACCAGCTAAAAAGGTTGTTGTTTTACCAAATAAGGTGGTTGTCACATCCAAAGCATTGTAAAAACCAACAACTTTAGCCATTCCTGATTAGGTCCAAATCAAATCTCCAATGCATGAGGTGAGGTTTCCAAATAGTCTGCATTATTCCTTCAACCTTGAGTCAGAAATTCAAAAATTGAAGATCCCTTTCCCATTAATTGAGCTAATGAAAAATAATGCATTCAAGTCTTCCATTATGAATTCCCTTCAGCCCAAGGTGCACATTGACACTGACTTTGTGAACTTGCAAGATGGAAAGCTTGTTGTAAGCCTAGGCCCCATGATCGAAGACCTAAAGGACTCATTCCCACCTTTCTACATATCCTTGAATATCCATGATAAAATCCTCCATAACTGTCTACTGGATTCAGGAGTCTCTCATAACCTAATGCCAAAGGTTGTGATGGATGAGCTTGGGATCAGCATCACTAAGCCCTACCATGATTTATTCTCCTTTGACTCCAGGAAGGTCAAGTGCTTGGACCTCATCAAAGACCTTGTTGTGAACCTAACTCAGCTACCTTCAAAAAGCATCATGATGGACATTGTAGTAGCCGATATCCCTCCAAAATTTGGTCTCTTGTTTTGTTGATCATGGATCAAAATACTAGTTGGCACCCTTTAGATGGATCTTACATATGCCACCATCCCAATGTTTGGAGGAGAGACTAAGAGGTTGTACCAGGAAAATTAGTTAGCCTACATCATAAGCAAGGAGATAAATTCAGTGAATCACGCCATATATGCATTCGACATTGATTTTGGGTCATGCATTTTGCAAATAGATGATTCTCACCAAACATCAGTCCAACTCACTAAGCATACCTGTCAGTAGCCCAAAGAAGTGACCACAACAATCTGGAGCATGTATTTTGATGGGGCTAGCACTCGAAGCTCACCAGGTGCAGCTGTAGTATTGATTTGCCCATCCAAGGAAAACATTCATCTGTCTTATAAGCTTGATTTTAAAACCACAAATAATATAGCAGAATATGAAACCTTGATACTAGGAGTTAAAGTTTCCAAGGAGATGGGGATCATGTGCATGAGGATTTTTGGAGATGTAGACCTCATTATACAGCAGGTCAACAACACTTTTCAGACAAAAAACATTAGACTAAAGGCCTACAGGGATGAGGTATGGAAAATCAGAGACTTCTTTATGTTTTTTGAACTATCATATATACCTGGCTGTCTCTGCAAGTTTGTTTATTCCTCCTTTACCTCCTAAGCTCATCTATGATGTTCAGGTTAAGTACAAACCTTCCCTTCTAGATAATTTCAAATTTTGGAAGGTGTTTGAGAATGATGAAGAGCTTAGTAAATTCCTTCAACTAGTAGATGAATTCTCTGATATACACATAGACTAGGAAAACCTAAACATGGAGGAATCCAAGCAGCTCAAGTTCAAAGATAAAGTGGCTGATCAGAACATTGTCCAATTACCCAGCAACTATATACCTCGAGATCTAGTACCACTGGAAGAGCTGTTTGATCAGAATGACATCCCTTTCAAGCCTTCCAAAAAGGAGCTAGATCCTACTATCCAAGAGCAAAACATAGGTATCCAAAGCCATCCAAAACTGATAAATCTATCCACTGGGTTGAATGTTGATCAAAGGTCAAAGTTTTGCAGCCTGATAAAAGAGTTTGCTGATATCTTTACCTAGGAGTATAGTGACCTGAAAACCTATGACACCAATATCATCCAGCACAGGATTCCTTTGGATAAGGACACCATCCCTTTCAAGAAGAAGTTGAGATCCATCCATCCTCTTCTATTACCAGTAATTGAAAAAGAAATCCATAAGCTCCTCAAATACAAGATCATAATCCCCCTTAGGTATTCCAAGTGGATTTCCAACCTAGTAGTGGTAATAAAGAAAAATGGAGAAATCAGGTTGTGTGTGGATTTTAGAAACCTGAATAAGTGTTCCAAGAAATACAACTATCCACTGCCCAAGATGGAACACCTATTGCTGAAAGTCTCAAGGGCTAGTGTTATGTCCTTCATGGATGGATTCTATGGATACAACCCAGTTGTTGTGCACCCTGATGACCAAAAGAAAACTTCCTTTACCACCCCCTGGGGCACCTTCATGTATGCTAAAATGCCATTTGGTATAATGAATGTTGGGGCTACTTTTCAGAGAGCCAACGACCTAGATTTTGTAGGGATGAAAGATAAATTTGTGTTCAGATATTTGGATGACCTAACAGTTTACTCTCACAACCATCATGACCACTTGCAACATTTGAGGAAGGTATTTCTGAAGTGCAGAAGGTATGGAATATCACCACTAGTGCAAAATGAGAGATTAGTGACCAGGAGACCAAAAATTTTGGTCACCACAATTTTTTTCAAGGGATAAATGACCAAAATTGATAAATTTAAGTGGGCTAACTAAAAAAGACCAAGATAAATGACCAATTTTGGTCACATGATAAAACTAATCTAAAAAAGACCAACATAAATGACCAATTTTGGTCACAGGGTATCTAGAAAAGAATGACCACATAACAATTGGTCATTTATTTGGTCATTTTTAGTTGTGGATCAGTTCGACAATGAAAAATTACAATTTTGATAATGTTGTATATTTTACTAAATTCTAAGACTACAAATGGATTCATAGACACCCTAGAACTTAGTAAATTGCAGAGCCTCATGTGTTACAACTCCACTGTCAACACCAAATTAACTATGACAATGTTCTAGCGGTAAATTAACTATGACAATGTCCTGGCGGTGAGCTGATACTTATATATTTGAAAATAACTATACAAATATACCTATATACATTTGTTTTTAAATATTTTATTTATAAATAATGTTAATTATTAAACTATTTACATTATAAATTAAAAAAAATGTTACGAAGTATTTTTTATTATATACTAATAATACATATAAAATTTTAAAAAAATATACTAAGTAATTTTTTATTATATACTGTTAATACATATAAAAAAATTAAGTTAAACAAATATAAATATGATAAGTAATTTTTTATTATATACTATTAATATATATAAAAAAATTAAATTAAAAAAATACAAATATGACAGAATTCAAGTTAAACAAATACAAATTTCATTCTATCGTGTTAGTGTAGTTTCACAATTTGGGTTTTGGCGCCAACGTGAACTGGTGGGTGCCAATGTAGAACAATATTACATTTCACTCAAGCTCAAGCCCAAGGTGACCCTGTTCAAGGATTCAATGGCACAAGGTGTGTTTCATTCTATGGCCATTTTTCCCTATGTTCTTTCCTTTGCACGACATTTTGGTGATTACTAGGACGCTACTGCAATGCAATGAAATATTCATCTCAGATCTTCAGGATGGAGTCCAATTCAAGGGTTTCTGCAATGGAAATCATGGTATTTTTGAGGGGTTCTTTCCCTTTTGTTCAGCTGAAATCCAACATTAAGAGATTCGATTCGACTACCATTTCATCATTCCCTTTGAGGAATTCGGGTTCACACACAAAGGCCTCCTGGAAATCTATGTGAAGGATTCCTCGTACAAGGCCATCAAAGAGAATGATATCGACCTGGAGTCCATGGGGTTCTTCCTGAGCACCAGAGATGTCTGGATTCATGTTTTGCAAGATTTGCAACATGGAGAAATTCACTATGTACTCGAGAGTAAGCTCATCACACCCCTCCTTACATTTAAGGATTTGGAGAATTCATTTCCCTTCAACAAAACTTTCAAATAGCTCGAAGCAAACTAGTTTGCTCTGGTCTTTGCCAATTGTATCTATGACATCATGGTTTCAATGGATGTAACTACAGTTATTTATAATCTTGAGGGGGGCAGTGATGGCACCAGGCATTATCTTTCGGCCGGTGAAACCCTTCTGTTGAATCTTTTTTTCACTGTCTTTGATATCTGTTGCGCTGGTTGGGGTTTGGATCTACGTGGTTATGAAAAAATGTCTTACGACCTACCATACCCTTGTATTCATGGCCGCCCTCATCTATTTGAAAGCTCTAAATCTACTCCGCGAGGAAGAGGACAAGTATTTCATTAAGAGAACCGAAAAAACCCATGGATGGGATGATCTGTTTTATATTTTTAGTTTTCTGAAGGGAATTATGCTTTTTACCCTGATTGTCTTGATTGGCACCGGCTGGTCCTTCTTTAAACCCTACCTGCAAGGCAAGGAGAGGAAAGTTCTCATTATTTTCATTCCCTTGCAAGTCTTAGACAATATTGCTACTGTGGTGATCGATGAGACTGGGTCATATGCCAAGGATTGGCTTGCCTGGAACCAGGTGTTTCTCCTAGTTTACATGATCTGATGTTGTGCTATCTTGTTCCCCATTATCTGGTCTATAAATAATTTGCACCAGGCTGCACATACTGACAACAAGGCAGTTGTGAATCTGATGAAGTTGACTCTGTTCAGACAGTATTACATTGTGGTAGTCTGCTATATTTACTTCACTCGCGTTGTAGTTTATGCTCTGATCACCATAATTTCTTACCGGTATGCCTGGACTAGTTTCATGGATGGAGAATTGGTAACCCTTGCGTTCTATGTGTTCACTGGTTACAGATTTTGTCCGATTGAGCACAATCCCTATTTTGTGGTCGACGATTATGAAGAGGAGGTTGTTTCCCAAACATTGAAGCTGGAAGACGACTTTGAGTTGTAAGAAGGCAGGGATCTAATGGATCCCTTGGGGTTATGACTTAGGAATCAGATGATGATATCATTTTGGGTACTAGTTGCTGTTAGAGTGCCAAATAATCTTGGAATTAATCATAGCACAGAGGGATTAACAATGAGGGGTGAATCTGCTTTAAATGAAGCTTGATCTTCTCAGTCTTGTTTCTGGACTGTATGAATAGATTTCAAGGTACATTTCAATAGGCCAATTTAGTCTTGAAATGTTCTTTTTCTTGTTATTTTTGTAATTGGAACAATGTCTCTTTGGTACGAGTTTGTAATGTTTTTTTTGGTTGAATTTGATCACCCTTTTTTTTAATTAAAATTTGTGTATAACCCTAGAACTATGAAATTGCTTTAGAAATTGCACAAATGCAAGATAAAGATTATGCTAACTTGGAAAAAGGATTATCCAAGTAGTCTGGTGAACAAACACTTGTAAAAAAGAGTATGGATGGCCTCCATCCATTTTTCATTGTTAAGGTTTTGTCTGGAGTTCTTAATTTCCAATCAGATGTAGCTAATTTCCTCCTTTTTCGGTATCTGGTAGGTCTTTTCTTCAGCCACCAGAGCTTGTGATTTGTCGCAAGAGCTTGTGATTTGAAACCTAGTTTATGTGGTGTTCAACATTTGCAATTAACTGGTAAATATTCATTCTTTAGCTACAAGAGCCGGTGATTTGCTGGGAGAGCATGTGGTTTGAAGGTTTCGGATGCCTGCCCATGGAGTGCCTTCTCTGTTGTTCTACATTTGTGGGTAAGAACTCTTTGGAATTTCAATATCTATAATTTGAGCCATGTTTTACTATTTTATGTTCAATGATAAAAACTCCATTTTTTTCTACAAATATATGACTAATATTTTGGCTACCCCATCACAGTTTGCGATAGTGGGTGTTTTAGGTGTTTGATATATGGTGTATGTTGATGAACTGTTGTTTCCATAGTGGGTGTTTGGGTGGTAGATATCCCATATATTTTCCCTAGTTGTATTTTGTTTAGGCCTAAACCTTCGAAGCATCTTCAAAACATCTCCATTCCAATGGTTAGTGTAGGTTTTGATATAGCTTATGTATTTTGTTTAATTTCAGAATATCTTGACGAAGGAATGCGGCTACCAAAAAATACATTTGTTTTAGTGCACCGATTTTTGGGAAGGCTTTAGAAATTTAGGCCAGCAGTAGATTAATTTTACCCACAACAATTATCAATTGATCATGCAAAATTGCTAACAATGGAGACTGAATATGGAGCTGTAACACAAAATTATATTAACTGAGTGTACAATAGACAACCCTGTAATAAAATAGGTTTATGAATATATAGAATACATCAAGAGGTTGAATTCATAAGGAGGCATCCAAAACTAGCATAAAGCAAGCTTACTCAAAATAGGCAAATCCCCCATAGGTGTAAAAAGCTGATCCCAAATCTGTCATGGAGCTCACGAATTGGCAAGGGCGCATGGGAAAGCTAAAGAGTAGTGGAATGGAAGATCATACATGCTTTTGAATGGAGAAAAGAGTGGAGGATGAAGAGGACAAAAAACTAGTTCACCTCACCTAGTATTGCTTTCCTATGTGCCTTAAAACACTGAAAAAGCAGGCAATAAAGCAGAAAAAGCAGAAGGGCACCTAGGAGGCCAAGAATAAAGCAGATTTGATTCCTAAGGCTTTCCCAAGTGCTACATGATTCAGATATGGCAAGTTTAACCTCTATGGATAGGCAATTAGCAACTTGCACAAGGTGGGACTTATGAACTAGGCAAATAAGACAAAAATAAATGAATTAATGTCTAAGTGGGTAATACTATGGGTTGATTATTCTAGAACACTCCATTAAGCCTAACTTTATGAGTAATAAATCAAAAATATAGGGCCTAGCAACAAGGCTTAGTCACCCTTTTACATACTGCAAGTCCATCCAACCAAGGAAAGAGGCAAAACCAACTTGGGAAAATCCTCCCTTAAACATGGACTGTAAAATGAAATTGTAGAATCTTGTCTCCACTCATGCCTTTACAGCATGATCAGAAATCCCCAACAATGATTTGATATTGCTGAACGTCTTCTCACAAAATGCTTTGGTGAAGATATCAGCTACTTGTTCTGAAGATGAACAGAAGAGTAGGTGAATGGTGCCATCATGCACAAGCTCTCTGATGTAGTGCATGTGAATCTCAATGTGTTTGGTTCTCTGCTTCTGAAATGGATCTTTGTAGATTCGAATGGTACTCTGGTTATCACAGTAGATGGTATTTGAGTACTCAGGTTCGAAACCACACTCTCCAAGTAAATCCTGCAACCATAAACACTGAGTTGCTACATTAACAACTCCTCTGTACTCAGCTTCTGTAGATGAGAGTGCAATGGCATTCTGTTTCTTGCTTGACCAGCTGATTGGCCCTTCTGTAAGCATGAACACAAAACCTGAAGTGGAATTTCTATCTATGCTATCACTTGCCCAATCACTGTCAGTAAATCCAATCAAATCAAGATCAGATTTTGCCTTATAGAAGATCCCATGTGTCCTTGTTCCTTGAACAAAGTTAAGGATCCTTTTGGCTGCTTTCCAATGGATCTCATGAGGCTGATCCATGAATATGGAAGCCACACTTATTGCATAACAAATATCAGGTCGAGTATGTGTCAGATACAATAAACATCCAATCAATTGGCTATACAGTGTATTGTTTACCATTGATGGAGAATCATCTTCCTCCAGCTTCACTCCTGAAAGGAAAGGAGTTTTTCTTGCTTTGCAGTCTTGCATTCTGAATTTGATCACCAAATCCAAGGCATACTTGGAATGGTGCACCTTTATTCCAGCTTTGGTTTGAGCAATCTCAAGCCCCAAAAATTGACTTAAGAGCCCCAAATCTGTCATGGAGAAGGCTTGGTTCATAGCTCCTTTTAAGGAAGCAATCTCAGCCTGTGAGCTTCCTTTAATGAGGAGGTCATCAACATATAACACAATGATCATTAATGAACCATTAACAGACTTCAAATAGACATTTGGATCTGATTTGCACCGAACAAAATTCAGAGATAGCAAGAAGCTATCTATCTTGGCATACCAAGCCCTGGGGGCTTGCTTTAGCCCATACAATGACTTTCTCAACCTGCACACAAGAGAAGGGTTAGTAGAAAAACCTTGAGGCTTCTGCATATATATCTCTTCAGTGATATCTCCATTCAGGAAGGAACATTTTACATCCATATGATGTACTTTCCATTGCCTTGAGGCTGCAATGGCTAGAGCTATCCTGATGGAGTCCATTTTTTCCACTGGGGAAAAGGTCTCATTGTAATTGATGCCATGAACCTGTGAGTAGCCTTTAGCTACCAATATATCCTTTTACTTCAGTGGTGAACAATCAGCAGTAA
>LPNX011229345.1:330774-358579 GCA_001517045.1 Pseudotsuga menziesii | reverse complement strand
TTTGAGCCAAAAATCCTGAAATGGGTCACATCTGGCTTGTGCTCACTCCATGCTTCGAAGGGAGTCATGCCATCAAGCTGTTTGTGAGGCACCCTATTCTGGATATAGGCTTCACAGTTGATAGCTTCATCCAAGTACTTTGGTGGCAAAGTTTTGGCCTCCATCATGCATGTTGCCATCTCCTTCAGTGATCTGTTCTTCCTCTCAGCAACACCATTTTGCTGTGGTGTGTAAGGGATAGAATGCTGCATCTGAATACCTGCATCTGCACAATATTTAATAAACTCAGACTTGACATACTCACCACCATTGTCAGATCTGAGGACCTTGATTTTCCTTCCACACTGGTTTTCAACCAAAGCCTTAAAGACTTTGAATAGGCCAAAAACTTCAAACTTGTGTTTCATGAAGTGAACCCAGAAATACCTGGAAAAATCATCAATAAAGGTCAATGCATATTTGTCCTGAATCATGGACATATGAGGGAATGGGCCAGCAACATCACTGTGAATCAGCTCGAGGGGTGCAGAGGTTCTCTCATGACTAGCTTTCTCAAATTTGTGCTCTGGGTGTTTTCCTAGGATACAACCTTGGCAGACTCCTTTGGAAAATTTTATCTTGGGAAACCCTATGACCATTTCTTTCTCACTAAGATCAGACAAATACTTGTAATTTATATGGCCAAATATTTCATGCCACAGCTTGCTGGTTTCATTAGCATGAATGAGAAGAGCAGAGTGGTTTGAGTAAGGTAGGAAGTGTGAAAACATGTATACCTTTGGAGCATGATTCACAACTCCTTTTGCAATGACTCTACCAGTTGAGATTTCTTTGATCTCAACTTCATAAGGGGAGAATATGACCTTCTTAGGAGACCCAGTGTGGGTCATCTGGTACACTGACAGGAGGTTGGAGGCGAGACCAGGGACATATAGCACATTGCTGAATTTACCATGATCAAGATCTATCCTTCCTTTGCCTTTACTTTCAGTGAGAGAGTCATCTCCCAGTACAATAGATGGTCCTTTCGACATATCCAGTGAGGAGAAGGCCTCCTTAGTCGAAACCATGTGTCTTGAAGCTCCAGAATCAATGATAAAACTGGGTGAGCTTGATGTGCTAGCATCCAATGTATGAACTCTCTCTCTGTCATCTGAACTTGGTCCTCCTTCTCTCTTCTTTGAGCTTTCTGGAAGGGAGATGCCATTCTTCTCCAGGATATTGGTCAGCATATCAATCTACTTTTTCATACAAGAGCTTTCAGTGTGATTTCCCTTCTAACAGTATGAGCACTTGTTCATTTCACCTTTGTTTTTCTTCTTCTGGATAATTTTCTTGGGACCTTGTTGATCGTCTGGAGACTGCTTCTTGTCTCTCTTTTGCTCAGGTGGCTTTTTAGCTTTCTTTTTGCTTTTTGAATCCACCCTAGAATCTCCAGCAATCAAAGCTTGATCTTTGGATGGTTTGATGGTGCCCATCATCACCAGCTTGTCTTGTTCTTGTGTGAAGGCTAGGCATCTTCCAGGTTTGAGCTGTGAGTTTTGTGGCATAGCAGGTCGAAACAAAGACTGAGTAGTTAGGTCCTAGCTTCGAGAGGATGGCCAATACGAGCTGATCATATTTCTTTTCGATACCACACTGCTTCAGCTGCAAAACTAGTGCTTTGAACTTGGAGAAATATAGCTGCAGGGATTCAAAGCTACTGGGAATCAGAGAAATCAGCTCATTTTCGATCTGATGTCCCCTCATCTCATTTGTCTTTCCAAAAAGATTAGAAAGATTCTCCCATACTTGATCCAATGAAGTTAATCCATCAAGATGGAAAAGGAAGTCTTGGGAAATACTGAGACATAGGAGGCCATAGGCCTCATCTCTCTGATTGTGCCATTTGATCTTCTCTATAGCAGCATTGGGCTCTGCTTCTGTAGCCATAGTCACCCTATAGAGGCCTTTCACTCTCAACAAGATCTCCATCTCTGCTTTCCATTCAAAATAGTTGAAGGGAGTCAAGATAGTTTTCTGTGAATCCATAGCTTTAGAAAATCTGTCTCGGCTATCAGTAGAAGGATCCCAGTCTTGATGTTGAACCTGCAAATTTTTTTTTGAAGGAGAGTAACAACCTACAATGGCTCTGATACCATGTATAAATTCAGGCCAGCAGCAGATTATATTTACCCACAACAATTATCAATTGATCATGCAAAATTGCTAACAATGGAGACTGAATATGGAGCTGTAACACAAAATTATATTAACTGAGTGTACAATAGCCAACCCTGTAATAACATAGGTTGCTGAATATATAGAATACATCAACAGGTCGAATGCATAAGGAGGCATCCAAAACTAGCATAAAGCAGGCTTACTCAAAATAGGCAAATCCCCCATATGTGTAAAAAGCTGATCCCAAATCTGTCATGGAGCTCAGGAATTGGAAATGGCACATGGGAAAGCTAAATAGTAGTGGAATGGCAGCTCATACATGCTTTTTCATGGAGAAAAGAGTGGAGGATGAAGAGGACAAAAAACTAGTTCACCTCACCTAGTCTTGCTTTCCTATGTGCCTTAAAACACTGAAAAAGCAGGCAATAAAGTAGAAAAAGCAGAAGGGCGCCTAGGAGGTCAGGAATAAAGTAGATTTGATTCCTAAGGCTTTCCCAAGTGCCACATGAGTCAGATATGGCAAGTTTGACCTCTATGGATAGGCAATTAGCAACTTGCATAAGGTGGGACTCATGAACTAGGAAAATAAGACAAAAATAAATGAATTAATGTCTAAGTGGGTAATACTATGGGTTGATTATTCTAACAAAGGCCTCGCATGCCAAATGTGATAGAGAACAAATAAGAGCACACCCTTTCACCTCTGTGCCTAATTAGGTTATATTTATAGTTTTTACAATGTAAATGGTGGCTTCGAGTTTGCAGTGCATTTATTTGGATATGCTACCAGTTCCTATAATCTAGTATGGTGTATGAATGATGTTTCAACTTTCTCAGCATTATGAATATGTGTTTTATGAATAGGTTCCAGTCAAACACTTTCAAACAAGGCCCAAGGAGGAATTGTCTTGAGACTCCATATGCCTTGGGGATTGGCACTAGTCTTCAATGTTCATAACCCTCCCATCACCTATACTACAAAGAAGACCTCAATTTTTGCTAAGACTAACTCTTACAATCCTTGTGCTTCATTTTCATAGTCTAGTATCCTAGGGAAGAGGCCCCCCCCACCTATCTTGGAAAAGAGACAACCAGAAGTACAAAGAGGTGGTTATCGAGGTGACAGTGGGTAACACCTCTAAGTTATAGTTGGGGTAAACTTGTCCTTTGGGGCTTTAATCACACATGCTAGTTCAAGCTGTAACATATTTAAATATTTTACATCAAACACCAAAGGATTGGGATGGAATTGTAATGTGTTTTGTAGGTATCCCAGCCTCAAGTGCTCGTCCCTTTCCAATCTCATCAACCATATTAAAAAAGTCTTTCATTTTTCACCCTTCTTTAAGCTAGAAATATGGCTGCCATCTTTTATAGATTTCATTGGACAAGTGTTGTCTTGCTATTTCTAGATGAGTATTTTGCAGAAACAACATAAGTATGAACCTACCAAGCTATGTTGAGAGCATAAGTGTGGGTCTTGTATCCACTATGAAAATGTGGGTGCTTGGTAAGCATGATTTTACTTTGAGCCTTGAGCTTTTCCTACTCAATAAAAAATGAAGGGGTAATTTTGCAGAATTGATAGATTGTCTGTACAAATAAACATTTGAATATTTATTAGAATCATTTGCTATTGAGATTCTAGATTTTAAAGCTTAGAGTCTTGAAAAACATGGATGGCCTAGGTGTTTGATGTTTAGATTATTATGCATATTATTATGATGCCCTAGCATGAGATCTTCATGGGATATTGGTGATTGTGTGATTGAAGACTTACATTTTCCTAAATCTGCCATGCCAACTCAATTGCAAGCAGCCAAGTAGAATTTGGGGTTTCAACTCCTATGGCACGGCTGGATTTTGCACAGCAACAGGGTCAAATGAGTGGAGTGCCAAGACTGCTGTTTCTATGGCTGTAGAGAAAGGTCTATGCTACAAAGAAACTAAGAATCTTAAACATTGGGTGGAGATATTTGTTGGTCCATCTGCTGAATATATTCCTGATGGTGAGATAACTTTGGAGTAGCTTGTTTATGAATGTTTGTATTGCAATTAGCATGATGATGGATGGAAATTATAGCTCAAGTTCATGATGGACATTCTGGTCAAAATCAGACACTTTCGAGAGCATTGTAGTTCAGTCATGGAGAGGTAATCAGTCATAAAGAGTTAACATATGACCCAAAGTAAGAAATTCTTTGTTGCAGTTTTGGCAACCGATTGAAGGGATTAGAAGTCTGAGTCAAGGTGAGATGGTTGGTAGGAATATGGAAGCCGTTATTGAAAGGACTAATTTTAAAAGCTATGTCAAAAAACTTGATGATAGTGAGAAAACCTGTTGTATCACTTACAGGCCAATTTGTTTGGTTTTTTCCAATGAATGATAGCCCAACTATGCCTAATACATCAAATGGTCAATTTGTGGTGACCAATTTCAGTAGTTTGAAAACCCAGCAAACTTGATAACTATATTCAGTGTTGCTTACAGTCATTCGCATCTTCACTTGATGTTTGGCCTGTTAATAATGGACCAGTCTATTAGAACTTTCAGGTCTGGAAAAAGAAGGCATGTAAATCGCTCCTCCTTTTAAGAGGATCATGTAGCAGGAATGAGGCACTAACAGAATTGACCAAGGGCATTCATGGCAGCCTTAAATCAGTCTTAAACTCAGTAGAATGAGCTTTGTATAAGTAGAATTATCCTTGGCAGCACTAGCACAGAATTCAGTGGCCAATTTGTGGACTGTTTCACTTTCAAACTTACAGTAAAAGGAGTATTAACAGATGTAGGTGTATTTTTCAGCAACATATGTATTGGCTATCCATAGCAGCAACTCTAAATCTGCAAGGGGCCCGTTCTTGATCAGCATTCACCATAATGATGGCTGCAATCAACTTGTAGGGAATAGTTATGATGAAGACATTGAACCTTGTGGGAGCCTTTCCATTTGTTTGACGGACATCCACCCTTTTAAGTGTACACTGTACATCCTTCATGGCACTGTCATGATAGTGTCTAGTTTTTGAGGATCTTCGTACCTGGTTTGGAGGCTGTGCATCACTCTTTCGTGCTTCTTGGAGGATATTCATTTGAGAAAGCTTAGAGGTATTTTATATGGATTGGTGTTATTAATATATTTTGAAAAAATCCCCCTCTTCTCATAGTGATGAAAGCATGTCCAGGGTATCTATTATGCCAAAGTTACCCAGAAATTGCATCTGGCCCCAACTGTTTGAAATGGCCTTCTTGCACTACTGAGACAGCCATTGAGTGACAACATGTATTAAGGGGTTTTGAATTATGGGCTCTTTTTCTCCACAAAAGGGGTGCAAAAAAACCTAAAAAAAACAGACCTGAGTTAATTTTAGACCCTATAAACCAAGTCTGAGTGTGATTTAGGTGATTTTGGGCAATCTCTTGATGCAGAAAAGAGCGATCTGGCATGTGTTTGAACTTTCTATGTAAACTTGGTTTGATTTCTGGTTTGATTTCTTAATATTAGGACTAATAACAAAGTGTTCTTACAGGTGGAAAATGAGTATAAACCTGAAGAAACATTGTTTGGGCCTGCTGGACTGAATTACATGAATTGGGCTGCCCAGATGGCTGTGGGAATGGATATAGGTGTACCCTGGGTAATGTGCAAACATGATGATGCACTAGACCCTGTGGTGAGCTCTGTTAATGACACCCTCTTAGATATTTATATGATAATATCTTTAACTGGGCATTTGGTGACCCCTGTCTCTGGATGAACTTGACAAATTGTATCAAAATATTGCACCAGTTGCATCAATTGAATTAGTTACCTTTGCATATTCTGTACAATTCATACTAATGGACTTTAAAATAAGTAATTAGTGTAGACACAAATAAATTGTCATTTTTCATTTTGATGAATGACTACTACTGAGTGTAATTGAAAGCAAAATAGTTTCCATTTAATAGATTGTGGGGTTTTCAGGGTTCTGCATTCTGTTTTTCTTAGTCTTGTAATAATCAATGTTGAGATATCCAAGATTCCATTGTTTCACCTTATTTCTTCTTTAATATTTGAAACAGATAAACACTTGCAATGGTTTCTACTGCGACAACTTTGTACCTAATAATCCTTATAAGCCAACAATGTGGACGAAATCCTGGAGTGACTGGTACTGAGACTAGTTTGTAGTTAATTTCAATTCATGGAATAACAACTTACTTTATTTCACGCTTAAATATATTTTGAACTTCAAATTCTGTTCAGGAGAAGTAAGAAGTTGAAGGCAATCCTATCAATGCCTCCTTTGATAAACTGATATTTTGAAGATTCTAAGCTCTGCAGTAAAAATTTTATTGTGAATAATTGAAAAACGAAAATATGCAGCAATGTTTATTGTTAGTTTTAAATGTAATTCCAACTTATAGTAATATGAAACATTGTGTCTAGTTTTCTAGGTATACTGAATTTGGAGGTGCATCTCCTCATAGACCAGTGGAAGATCTAGCCTTTGTAGTATGGATGATCTAGTCACTTTGAAATATTTGGTTACAAAGGTCAGTGCATCTACAGTATGTGTAGAAGAAATAGATCCTTTATCTAAGTGGCATCTTCCTAAATTGTATATTTCAGAAATGTATAAATTATCTCATTTTTTCTTGCATGCCAAAACACGCTCATATTTTTTAGAATGAGTTATCTATTGAAGATACCCATTTAGACCATCATTATTTACAGTTCATTAAGAAGAATGATATCCAGTCATATAAATCCAAAGGTTTCAATTATACCCATTTAGACCATCGTTATTTACAGTTCATTAAGAAGAAATATATCCTGTCATATAAATCAAAGGTTTCAAGTTCTTGCATCTTGGTTGTGTACAAATTGATATCACTCCTTTGTTTTGAATAGGCCTTAATGCTTTTATATAGCATAGCTTATGGAATACCAACATTTAAACTTTCTTGATGTAGTTATTGATACCATGCAAGCCTCCTTGCATGATGGTCTTGTTTATCTGTTTGTTTATCCTAATTTTGTTGTATCTTTGTTTTTCCTTGCATTCACTCTTCTAGACAGAGAGCCCCTTGACTACTAGATACTTACAATGGTTCACTTCTTCTGTATTTCCTAGGGGATATTCATATGCCTTCATCTCTGTAAGTACCATATCCAAATTTGTATAAGGGCCATATCCAAAATATTCTTGTAGCTTATCATGTACACTCTTCCCTTTAATAATTCCATATACATCTTAAAACTTCAAGTTTTTATTCTAGAAAAATGCAATCATATTTTCATAATGTTGTTTGGGATATAAATCCCCTTTACCATCCTAAGGGGATGGGAGACCTTGACTTACAATATTTTCAAAGATGGATTTGAATGAATTTGCATCCCTTTCTAGTTGGGTTGCTTTTCCCTGTTTTATTTGAGATATATTCCTTTTATTAATCAAATTAGAGACATCCATGTTGGTGTTTTTTGTATATATTATTGTCAATGCTTTCAACTCCTCATTGGTTCTAGTGTTCAGGATGTCTATGATATATTTGGAAATATCTGGGTTGTTTTCCAACTAAGCCAATGTACTCTTGATATCTTTCATAGTAGTAGAAGCTAGGGTCACTCATATTCAACAATAGTGAAATAGATCCAATGCTTGGTGAGGGTGATGGCTATTTGATCCCAAACCAAGTGTTTTTCTCCTTTTAAAAGGGGATTTTATATGATATTATTTATAACATGATCTACTTATTTTTGCAACTTGATCTTGGTCTCATGTAAGTCAGTGATGGCAGAGTGTATTTTTTGTGCCAAATCTCTTAGGAGCCCTACCTCATATTCATTTTTCGTAAGTATTCTTTAACCTTGCTAAGTTCTAATTTCTTGAAGGTCATATCTAATAAAATGTTTGCAAGCTAATCAGTTGGATAGGCTAAAGACAATGAATGGAGTGCAGTTCCCTTTGCAGATATTAAATTATAATTATCCAATTTTAGATCATTGGATTCTTTCTCCAATATTTATTCTTCTCTTTGTATTCCTAAACAAATTTTACCATTTGGTCCTTCTCCTCTTTGGATTCCAATAGCAGTCAATAGTCATAAAACCTGAGCTCATTCTCGGCTGATCTTAGCATATTGCAGACATATTCTGACCTTTAAGGAGTAGTAAATTTTCTTCAATCTCAAGTCTGGGAACATTCTTTGACAGCCTGGGCACGCTAGACCTGTCCCTGTGCATTCCAATAGCAGTTAACAGTCATAAAACCTTGTTTTTCTCAAATTTGGGTAGTTTTGAGTAGGTTTTGGGTATGCATATGAGTGAAACCAGCAACAAATCATGGTGATTATCAATTCTGGGAACATTGTAGACAAGTACAATGGTGAGGAAACAAGTTTGAGAAGTATTTTGAGGGAGATCATCAGTAAAAGGGCTTTGAATAACCATGAAACTCAGTTCTGAGTGTAAACAACAGCATCCAAACAACAATGAAGGAACAATCTGAGAAAATCCTGTGGTGGAAACAATAGTAACTAACCTGTGATGTAATGCTGGATATCCTCCTGACAGCTTGTAATAGGTTGGCATAATTGAAGACCTGTTTATGAACAAACCTGGGTGAATAATGTGGGAAATATGGTGCATTGGATAGAAAAAAAGTGCCCAACCTTCATAAATTATATGGTATAGAAGAGGTAGAGCCACCCCTTGCCTCATAGCCATATTATCCTGAAGCATCAAACTGTTGGATACCTTTTCTAGCCCTGGGTGAAAGTGCTCTTTGTTAAAGAAATGTAACTGCAGAAGATATTCTATTTTGTAACACAGAAGAAATGTAACTGCAAATCCCTCTGCCTTACAATCATAACAACATTTATTTCTGGGCTTAGATTTTAGTGCAAATGTCCCAAGTCAGTGTGATTTGGTTCCTGTACAGTGGACTGATGTTTTTCAGGAATTTGTGTTGGTGAAATGGATACTGGATGTTATTAACACATCAAGCAGTGAATTTCAATGGATGTTAAGTCATTAATGTTCTTAATGAAGAGACACAACAAGATGTTTTACCTCTTTAGAATCCGTCTTATGAGTTCCTATATAAATACCACAAAGCATTTACAGTTCATCCAAATCCAATTGAGTATCGACTTATTATCAAGTAGTTGATTATTGAGGACCACCTGATCCATATACCTGTTTGCGTGGAACTAGAATGCATTTTGATGGCCACTATGAAATTGTGAAGTTACCATTCATTGCTTTAAGGATGCCATCTCCATACTCATTATTAAGTCCTTCTCATGATTCGTGTCATCCTTACACACATTTCTACAGAGGCCTCTATATCGTTTGTATATTTATGATGTCTATTGTATTCTGACCAGATTGAATTTGTGGTCCTCAACTATGCATGATTTATCTTGTGTAAGCGGCTAACTTTATTTTATTTTTATTATTGATATTCATTTTGACATTTGCACTGTTTGCTCATTTATAACATTGCAGGTCTGGTACAATAATGTCCCACATACTCGTTTGGTGGAAGATAAAGGTGGTCAAAATTGGATCGTATTAGATAAAGATAAATTCAAATTTCCAGGAGGTGGAACCCAATTCATACATGGGGCAGATCATTACATAGATCAAATTTCTCAGGTTCTTTGAAATGGTGCTTGGTTTTCTTTATGTCATTAGGGGTTCTAGCTAATGCCATTCGGAACTAGATGCATTGTGGTGTTATTTGTTGTTGCTGGGCCCGAAATATTTTTTATTTTTATTTGGTTGTGCAGATGGTTCCTGATGTGACTTGGGGTGTTCATACCAGGGTTGTTTTGGATGTGGGATGTGGTGTAGAAATTTTTGGTGCCTTTTTGCTTTCTCAAAATGTATCAACACTTTCCATAGCTCCAAAAGATGTTCATGAAAATAAAATCTAGTTTTCTCTTGAACGTGGTGTTCCTGCTATGGTGGCAGCTTTTGCAACACATCGCCTCTTGTATCCCAGTCAGGATTTTGAGATGATTCATTGTTTCGGTTGTCGAATTGAATGGAATCATGATGTTATAGTTTTAACTCTATTTCAGATTCCTAAACTATGAGATTATATCTAGTGCATTTTATATGAAATTAATAGAAATTTGAACAATGGTTTTTATTATTTGTTAGGTACAAAGATACATATAGCATAATTTTTAAAGTTCAAGCAATGGAGAAGAGTTAGGTCTATGATTGAGTGGTGAAGGTTGTTGGTGTGTTCCCTTAGACTCACTGGTTCCATTCTGAAGGAGCTGTTTCCCCAGTTTCTGGCAGATGGATATGCGATATGCACTTTTGTGGATCTGGGGTCTGGACCATTTTTCATCAGATAGATGATAGATTGGAAAATTCATGAATTTTTGTTGTTGTGAACAATGCTCCATATAATCCACATATAATCCACTGTCAAACATGGTCAACAACTTAATTCCCAGGGATTTATGCATGCTAGGGTTTAAACCTGGGTCATCATTATGGGACACCCTTTGTCAACCACTAAATTCATAATTTCGTTTTTCATGTTGAGTGCTTAGAAGAGCATACAAGTGCATGATGCCAGAAATAACTCATAGCATAGTAGATGGAAAAAAGGTTGGTAAAATCTATGGGAGACTGCAAATTGGAAGAAAATGGAGCTGGCTATGCCTATTTGACTGTTTCTTGATATAGTTTCTCATCGAATTTTGTGACCCCACCTTCAAGAGGTAATTTTCTTTTAATGATTCATTCCTTTATATAATAGAGCTAAGTTTCCATCTCAAGGATTGTTAAGTGCTATTGGTATCAGTTGTGGTCATATGGAAGTTACATGTGCCCATGAGATGACGAGACCCCTAGGCATTACACCAGATATTTAGTCTCCAATGGCTTGAAGGGGTGTGAAATTATTCTTATACCAATGGAGATGTAGATCTTGATTTTGGAGCCTTTTGACTTGCATGTTAACGGGATATGGATAAAAAGACCTTAACTTTAAAAGACATTTCTTATATATCTCAATGCCTGTGTGCCTGGATCAGATTAAAAAGGGATTTAATTTGATCTCTCACATTCACTGGGCATGACTTGTACAAATTGTGATGTTGGCAATGCCTAATTCTATATGACAATGACTCATTGTAACTTGTAAGTAATTTTAAGGGTGGCATGGTTAAGAATGATGGTATAATGGATGTAAGAAAAACTATCTTATGATTAGATTGTTAAAGTTATAGATTAATAAATGGCCTTTATCCCGTGTTCCACACTGTTTCAGGGCCGGGGTGCTGTGTTATGGGAATGGCTGTAGGGACTCCCCAAATATCAAGGGGTGACACCCTTGAAAATATTAAAAGAATGGAATAAATAACATTTAATATGCAATTAGAAACTCATGTACTCATGTTTCAGATTCATTGAAACTTCCAGGAATCGGCATCATTCTTTGGATGCATGCTACTTGTTCCAATATATTTTGCTTTTAATATTTCAATCACTTAATGTGACTATGTTTGGGATGTCTTTATATATGTCGGAGGAGGACTGTAGATGTCGTTTGAGGGGCATCTATAGGTCGTTCAATACCAAGGGATGTGCAGGCGTCCCTGCAGTCCCCTAATTGTTGGGAAAGATATGGAAATATGGGAATGGAGTTTCCTGCATTCAGGGCTATTGAGGGATGTAATGGTAATGCATGCCTGTCACTCTTTGACAATAAAAATGGGACTTGTCTCCCACCCTAGACATGTCCCTATGAAAGACTTATTTTATCTTAAAATTCGGAAGACCACAAATAAGAATAGGAAAAACATGCACATAAGACAATAAATTCCACCTTAGTTGGTCGAAAAGACCAAAAATAGGGAATGGCAAGGTCACATAAAGGATGCTTACAATGAGAAGTGCTCGTGGGGGGAACATAAAAGGTAAACTTAGAATCTAATGTAATTTTCTTTTTGTTCCAGGAATCTAATGTAATTAACAGTACGAGGTCAAACATTTGAATTTATACCAATGGAGAAATTGGACAAACTATGGTTATAATAAATTATGTTGTGGTTGATGAAGGAGAATGATAATTAGGGAAAGGTAGATGGGCTTCCATGACTGGCATACAAGACCCTTCTTACGTAAAACAAGGAAATTGGATTCAAGAGTAGTGGAAAAATGATTAATATTGAAAATATTTCTGATTTGTCACTTGATAAATTCAAAAAGTATTGTTACTCAATAGCATTTTACTATATTAAATTAAAGGACATTTCCTTCAAAGGACATTGAATTAAAATCCATTTCCAGAATCTTTCTTCATCACTAGACATTCTTGAATCTCACCATTCATCCTCTACTGTATTTAATTTTGTGAGAATTTATGACATGAAAGAATTGGATATTGTGTGAATAATGCTATCTGCATTAGGTTTTAAATAAATATGAGGAGGATTGCTAGAACATTGCTTTGGAACACAAATGCGATGATCTATGTCAATGGCTAGTCATTCAATAATTCTGGGTTGTAGCATTCATGTAGACAGAGATGCCATTCAGTTCCTACTTTGTTTGTCCCAGTATTACAAGCGGTTATTTATTTGCTGAGGGAATTAGATTTTAGAGGCCCTGTTGCGGTTCTAAAGTTGCTTATTGGAGACACAAGATGAAGAGGATTGCTAGAACTTTGATTTTGGAATGCAAATGTGATAATCTATTACAATGGGTAGCGATTCAATAATTTTGGGTTGTAGCATTCAAGTAGGCAGAGATGCCATTCAGTTACTACTTGGTATGTCCCAGTCTTTGAAGATGTTGCTTACTTGCTAAGGGAATTAGATATTAGAGGCCCTCTTGCAGTTCTAAAGTTGCTTATTGGAGAGACATTGTTGAATAATTATTTTGCTACAGATATTGCCCTTGTTTTTAATGTCGATTCAAGGTATTCACTATGCTGCTTTTGTGTTTTGATTCATGGAGCTCATATTGCTTATATGAACTAATCATGTCTTGCAACATACAAGTTTATGGACATACATTCAAGAGCATTTACTAATTGTGATACTTTCTTTTTCTTTAATGAAGAGGGTATTTTACTTCTTGAGGTGGATAGGATGTTGAGGGCTTGTTGACGGGCATATGTGACTATGCACGTAACGGGGAAGACAACCCAGACCGGGATCCTTAGAGCAGGTTCCAAGCTATTTGGGATGGTTGTTTCTGACAGGTTTAAAGGCTCTGTTAGCCTGAAGGTCTAAAAATAAAACAAAGCTATTGTTCTAGTTAATTAAATCTACCAAATACCTACGAATATACAAATTAAACTAGTTAACGAATTAAACTAGTTTATCTGATTACTAATGAATTAATAATATAATTAAATTAATCTATGAACTAAATCTATTCAATTAACTTAAATTAGAATATAATGATCAAAAGTTAATTGAATTTTAACTTGTTAAATGAGTTACAAAAATGCATTATAAACAAATATACATTAATCACAAAAACCAAAGACTAACATAACAACAGTATAAATATTCAATTCTCGTTTAATGAATCTTTAGTAACATAATGAACAGAAGAGAAATTATGTTATTATGCTGTAAGTTTATCCTGATTAGGAGCAATTTAAATATAAACTGAAATCAGATCTGCTAACAGGACTATTAATAACCTTGGCGATCTTCAAAACAAATTTAGAAATCATCAAAATCATACAATAGACTTATAAACCATGTACATAATAATGTCAGTCATCAATTTACGACACAACTTTATTAACAGAATGATATTCAGCATAAGTCAATAGCCAAACATAATATATTTGCATAATTTCAAAAGTGAGATTATGACAAACATGCATAACATAGAAAAACAGTAACAAGACTATAGATAGCATAAACATATGAATAATTTATCACCAGTTTAAAAATTGCATCTGCTGACAGGAAGCTGTCTCTAGTCACAATAGATCAAACTGTAGTCTTGTTGTCTCCTTTCCATAAACTATCGACCCACCAGCTCCACCTCTTGGTCTGCTCTTCAAACAATGAAAAAGAAATTCTTCAATGTTGTTGATCCATCCCAAAATTATCCTAGTAGCAACGATGTGATCTGAAAGAGAAGTCTCTCAGCTCCACCCTCCTCTTCTACAATCCAATTTTTCTCTGCTTAAATAAACCACGATCAGAAGAAATCAAACCAAATTAAGCTCTGCACAGGCGAATTTCTGGAAAGAACCATTTTTTTGCCGGCCGCAACTGCGAAAATCGTGCTCAAAGGATCCCCGAAATCTCATAGAATCCATCATTTTCTGGTGAAATCCACTTGAGTAAAACTAAATGGGTCCGATCTGAAGAAAACCCATGTGGCATATTTTTGAGATCTGTTTTCATTTGTTCACAATACAGCCTGGAAAAACGCCTTCCAGTTGAGAACGCGTTTTTAATAACTGGCTAAAATGAAGTTCGTCTCCCTGCAGTTTCTCTGGAAATTTAAACTTCTGCTCCTGATTTTATTAGAGATTATCATCACAGCAAATCAGATCAAAACCAAAGAATCAGTATTTCATAATATCTGGCACGAGATCATGCATAAACCTAAACTTCAAAAAATAGTGTAACTATATGCTCCATATTTTATGAACCTGCATAAATCCAATCGCTCACATAAAAAGAGGAAAGACTTGTAAAAATAATCTAATAAAAGAATAGAATTAAGAAAATAGAAGTAAAATCATCTCCCTTCCCCTCGTTCTCATGAAATTTGTTTGTAAAGCATTTACAACATGATCGTGGCATCCAGAATTAATCTCCCTCTATCATTTTTTAAACAGAAATGCATTTTTATCACCCAAAACCAGCACAATCAGGTGAAAAAGATCACTGTGATCCCTTCGGATTTCTGACACCTCTTCGTTGATAAGCATGTGGCGTTAATAGGGTTTATGTCTTTAATGCTTACTAACGAAATTGAAACTTTACGGCAGAAAATATTGCAACATGGCAACATCTTCCTTCCTCAAACTTAGTGATTTTGGTTAATGGCATTATTACGAGGTGATTCTCATTAAAATTTTGAAGATATCACCGCAATCAAACAACTTGATAACCATTTCTATCGTTCAGTTAGCAAGATTGTCTTCTAATGCTGGCGATCAGGTGTAAATGATCTTAATGCATTGGCATGAATCCAGTTGTAAATTTTTTAAACCAAACATAACTAAACGTGAGAACATTATTTCGATCCACACGTGGCGTTGAATTCCAAAAATCAAAATGAGTTTATTCCTGTGTGTCAAGGTTTTGATGATATTTATGGCATGATCTACTTTGAACTCGGAATGAAGCATTTTGATGTTGCAATTTCATATGTTGAAATAATCCAAGCCCCAATCACCGTTCTATTTCCTTTTAACGTTGAATTAATCATGATTTTCTTTTAGTAACGAATATGTAACTTCTTCATTATGTGACTGTTTTTAAAATATGAAAAACAAATGCCATAACCCATAATATTAACTTCGACCTTTACATGCAATAATAAAGAAGACATATGAAGCCCATCATAAAGAGCAAGATCAAATAATGAGTTTGTGTTATGCATAACTCATAAATTAAATGAAGAGCCTTAATAATTCGAAAGGATTTTGGTAAAATGCCAAGAATATAATGATCAACCTTAAACCTTATCAATATTCACGATAACAAAATCACATAATAAAATCAAATGATAAATATTTGGATAAGATTTCAAGCTTAAGTTATAAAAAATGATTAACACTAATCACTTTATTTTCAATGCAAATCCACTCAAAATGATAATTTTAAAATAGTGATTTTGTCAACTAATCCATAGTTAGCAAATGTTTATTTTAAAAACATTGAATTTCATGTTTCAGTAGCTGCTGGAATGTCACCATTTCAGTAGCTGTCAATTATTTAGTTTTGTTATATGAAATTCAAACATTTCATCAAAACAAAATACAATTTTGTTTGATGAAATAATGGTTTTTAAAGGCTGTTGGGTAGGTGCACAACAGGGCTGGAGGCTACTTTGTTTGGGCAGCGCAACCAGTTTACAAACATGAGGAGAAGCTACAAGAAACTTGGAAAGGTACTGTAAGTGGAGAAGAAGAAGATTGATTTTTTAATTTTTTTTTTAGATTTGGCAGAATATTTGATACTTACTATGGATTTGCATTTGGCACAAAAGATAGGTTTTAATTCAAAATTTTCTTGAGGATGCATCTCTTTGCCTTTTTGTTTGGTTGGATAACTGAGCTTTTATGATATGAAATTTGCCTTGGATACCAGTAATGTGCTGAGTCTTAAGATACACTATCTAATTAATAGTCATGTGGGTAATCTTGCAACATCTCAGTTGAAATTTTTTCTTCCATCCCACTTCTTTGTCTTTTTATGAGAGATGTGGGGAACAGGAAATCGACATTTTGACTTTCAAACAAATATCCTTCAAAGTTATGCATCAGTCTTCTGTAGAAATAAGCAACACAGTTAGAGAATTCAAATCAGACTTTATTAACTGCTAAAATCTATATCCATGGTATGCTTCTGCTGGAATAAACATCTGTTAGTTTATATGCATTCTTCTGTAATGAGTTATTCACATTACACATTTGTCAAAAATTAAAACCATTTGACTGTTAGAAAGATGAATACTTGATTATGGTTAGTTGATGCTGCATAAGATGCATGAGTATAGGTGTACGGATATAAGCACATCAAGATTAGCTATATATTTTTAGCTTGAAGGTAGTATAGCATCTCTTAAAGACAATATCAATTGTGTGTAATGATCGGCTATAGCCTGCAGGTATAATTTAGACAAGGACAAGATGTTAAGGATAATAATAATTATCTATACATACTGATGTAGTTAGATTAAGTGTCCTATTTAATGGGGTTGAGATGTAATATTTTGGATCAGAACAGAGATGTAAGGAAGCATTGAAGGCTGTAGTAGTAAAAGAAGAGAACAGAGTGTGTTGGTAGTTACTAGTAAAAGGGTTTTTTTTTAATCATTTTAAAAAATATGGATACAGAATGTTTTAATTCCAGATAGGATTAGATTCAAGAGTGACAATTTATGGATATATATTTTTGCAAACATGAAGCAAACACAAGTTAACATTCTGAATGTCAGCGACAGAGGAGATACCTTACAAATTGGATGGGCCGTATTGCCAGCTGACTCTAGTAATTATATGACAAACAGTACTGCTGAGGTTAAATAACTGAAATCTTTCCTTTTCCAATTAAATGTTTGAGGAATGAGGACAACTGAACAGTACTCTATGATTATTCATGTATATCGAAAAGTATAGTTATATGAATTAATTAAATATCTTGTTCTTTATCTTGTTTTTTCCAACCTTTTTCCATTTGTTCAACTGTTATCGATTTTCATCTCTGCAGAGAATCATCTCCCTTTTAAGTGGGCATCATGTTCACCTTTGTGATGCCTTCGGAACTTACCATCTGTTAAGCTGGAATATTTTTCCGCCTTCAAAAAGGTATAGTAGTTCTGTTTGTAAATAATCCAAAATATATTGTGGCTAGTTGTTTGCTATGGTTTTACTTGAGTTGTAACTGAGTTTCATGCTTAACCATCAGATAAATCAAGAACATTGGACACAAACATGTAGTTTCAATCTATAAAATTTGCATAAACAGGGCAATTTATAGATGATCTATGCATATCTGAAATCAAGATCTGATTGAAAGTAAAATTTAAATGAAAACATTCAACTTGCAAATAAGAGACAAATTGATAAAACACAGCTGGCATTATTCAGTTACCTCCATATATAATTGATGTTTTTCAGGAATGGTGACTAGAACTTAAATATTTGTTGCTGGTAATATGTATACGAGCTTGGTAGTTGATGCTACAAAAGAAAAAAGAACTCTAGTTTGGTGACCCCAAGTGACTATTTTAATAAAACCAAATGGGAATTTTGTAGAGATAAAAGTGAACAGTTTTGGGAGTGGATCCACTCAAAGATATAAGTTTGGAACGATTGTTAAAAAATTTAATCTAGAAATGTTAAAAAATTTAATCTAGAAATAGTGTGCACACAACTTTTATAAATAAGAGAAAAAAATCATAAATATCATACAGTGAACAAAGCAATCATCTTGAGGCTCTTAGTCCAACTCGTGTGTTGCAGTTTGTGTCTGTAAATCTGCACACATGGATAACATAGATGGAGGTATGGCACACAGTATACAATGAGAATGCCTCAACTTGCAATGATAGCTCAATTCAATATGAGGGCTGCTTTATACACAGAGATCCAAGTAGCAGATGGTTGGGGATCATGACCATTCATCTAATGATCCAAGTTACTTATTAACTAGGACTATCTAATGACGAATTCATAACCCCTTCATAAACTCGCCACCCACTTCATAAAGTTTATCACATAATAATAGTGAGACTTTCAAGGTTCACATGTTTAAGTCAATGAAAGAAAATAGACCACAAGATAGATATGATTGAGTGTTCTTGCTTAAGTGTTGGGAATCATAATCTTCCATTGGTGATGTCTTCATCTTTGTCACTGATGCTTATTTTCAAACCATAATTCCACTGGAGCTCATTGACAAATTCTTCTGCATCTCATAATTAGAACTGATTCTCTTCCTTCGAAGTCTCATGCATTCAACATTCATCAATCCTTGATTGTTTTCCTTGAATGGTTGTTACTGGACTTCAACCTATTGGAAAGAAACACTTATTTATTGGGGGTCACCGACCTCACAGTTGTACTCAATTTTTTGTAATGCTCAATGTCTGAAAAATCACTGTAGCATTACCAATGTTCTGCAAGCCATATTTGTGGTCACCACAACTTAAGTGTTTCACACAAATGTCTGGGTTATTATCACAAGTACGTTTTGCTCAAGACATTCCTGGATCTTCATTTATCTTAATATTAACCAACAGATGATTGGAACACAATTTCACTATAATCCTTTTTTCTTCGTCATTTGGAAATAATGAATTTGAATTATATTGACACATTACTTGATTGCCTTTTACTGCTCAGTTTTTACATGCTCACACTGACTTCTGAAATATCATTGCCATTGTAAATATCATCTTGGAAACTATTTTCCATGTCTATTTGCCATTTTTTGCTGCATATTGTAGAATTTCATATGGGTTTGAAATTTCTCTCAGTTCTCATCCCTCCTGGTTTCAATGTCAAAATTTTTAGTGTTTAATGCCCAACCCAGTTTTCATATAGGCTAGAAATTGCACAATATTTTCAGACAAATAAAACACTGCTGAAACTCCATTTGATTAAGCATTACTCTGTGTCATTACAGTTAGCAAGAATAAACAAGTACAAAGGTGCAATTGAAAACAATCAAGGGTTACAATCTTGATCATACTCACTTTTCTTATCATTGCCACAGGTAAATCATAATTCGTTTTTAGTGTATTATGAATTTCTTTTTTGGTTGCATCAGTATTTTAATGTAGTCTTTTCTGTGGTTTTGCTTCTTACCATTATTCAGAACACTAAACATATTTGACTAATATGATAATTGATATCTGAACAGTTCAACAAAATGAACAATCTTCTCACAAGGTATTTCACCAATTATGTGGATCTCAAACGTGCAGCCTTGAAGGAGGACCTTGAGGCTGGTTTAGGGTTTAGGAGGAATTTTTAATAGTCAATGGTTTGTAAGGAGTTTTATCAGATGGCATTTCTTGTGAATTTTTGCATGATATGTTTGTGAGGAAGTCAGATTGTCCCTGAATTTGAGTTCCTTCAAATCATTTTTATGGGGTTGGCTTTTGAATCCTTCTTTGAATATTGAATTTGACACAAGGTATCTACTTGGTTTAATTTCAATGTACTATCAGTTGTTTCCTTTTGACAAGGAAAAATACGAAATCCTTGTTGCTTTTGATAAGGTAGAATTGCTAAGTCTTAAGATTTTCTCAAGACCTATTATTTGTGGCTATCACAGATTCTCAGATAACCCAAAGCTACCATTTTCAGCCATCGGAACATCTCTCAGCATATTTGTAATTGTCCTTCTTGTGGGACATATTTTGTTTGCAGCTGTAAATCATATTAAAAAAGCTGAAGAGGATTGTAGGGAAATGGAAGAACTTAAGGGACGTGCTAAAGCTGTTGATGTTGCAAAGTCACAGGTACTCTGTTTTTTCAATGAATAGTTAAGTTTGCAAATCTTGTCGACAAATCATATTGTATTGTATTATCCTCATTTCATTGTTCATTTTCCCATTTTGTGGTTAGTTGTTTTTAGTTTTAAGGGTGTGTTCTTTATTTTATTCATTTGGTAAGAAAGGTCCTAACTTCATAGGAGAGCCCAAGATTTCCTTGAAGTTTTATTATTTGTCTGACATGTCAAATCATTTACTGTTGTATTGATCATGCTATAGATGGTTTATACAAGTTGCTAAAAGAAAACTAATTTTCTATTAGCGCTAGGTTTTGTGTCTAGTGATAGTTTCATAGATTCTATCCAGACTCTAATTATACTCAGTGTTGCACTACTTTGTTCATAGTTTAAAATCTTTAACCCTTGATGTAGTTATACATGCACCAACACCCAACCTGTGCAACACAGGGTATAGTGTTGCTTTCATTTCATATCTGACAAAGATGTAGTCAAGAATTAACCCAATTCAGGATTCTATTTGTTAATTGATTCATGTTAGATCAAAATTAATTTTCTTGGTACTTTAAGTAAATAAGTAAATGTGATAAACCTTGCAGTCATTAATTGATATAAATTAATTAATTACAAAGGAAAAGGTAATTTAATTTGTTTTCAGTAATATTGACGCATTCCTTACAGTTTGGCCGACAACCTTCTCCTATAGTAAGGGAACATGAGCTAAAGGTGATACGTAGCTTATTTAACATTAAAAGTTAATTTGAAAAAAATCAAATTATAAGAAAATTCTGTGTCAAAATAAATCATAGATCCATCTAACTCCATGCTAAGAAATGATGATTCAGGGTTAAGATAGATATATGGAGATTTAATTAAGTTCAAATTATCTACTTGAATTTTATAGTAGCACCCTGCCTACATCCTCAAGGAACTCTAGGATCAGTGTGACCCCCAAGATTTGAACTCTTTGCCTATCTGCGGATTTTTTATTATCAAATAGCAAAGATTGGGGGCTCAGACATACATACCTATATGCTTGTTATGCACCCATTTTTTCACTAAGGCATAGGAGGTCTGCACCAACACGTACTCATTAAGGCATAGGAGGTATGCACCCATTTTTTCACTAAGGCGTTGGATTTGAGACTTTCTTAAATCATTCATTAGTTTCCATAGCTGTCATGTCATTCATTAACCACATGACATACAGGGGTGAACTCCTTCACAGATTGCACTATGTATATAGGTTTCTACCTGTGCAGTCGAGCATAATTGGTTTGTGGATTCATTGAATATATTTCCTATTGAAATCCATTTCCTGGTTTAGAGCTGAGTTTTACTTTTCTTAGGTACTAAATAGTTGTAGATTTAGCCATTCAAGTTTAATTTTAACCAATTCTTAAATTGAATTTGTTAGATTAGATTTTCCTATTTTGCACATGATCTTGGTTATTGTTGTTAGCTGTTGAACAAGATAAATAATTTGCTTCATTGTTTTTCTAATTTACAGTTCATTGTTTTTCTATTTTACAAGTGTTATTTTTTATTGGATTTTGTAGGAGTGAGCTTAACTTATAAGTGGGCCATTGAGTATGAAGAGCCCGCTACTGGGATTTGTCATTCAGTATGAAGACCCTGATGTTGAGGCTTTCAAGCTGTTAAGTGTGGTTTTGAAGCTACTGACGTGGGATCTAAGTATGGTTTTGAAGCTATTGATGTGGGATCTAAGTATGGTTTTGCAACCAAGTGCAAGTATGATGGTTTAGCCATTGTAATATTTTGAAAAGTGATGATTTTCCTGTAAAGTTATATGGAAATTAATATGTGTTTTTGAGAAAACTCATATTTATTGTAATACTTTTGACATTTCATATAATATAATTTGTGGTTTAAAACTTATATATATGGTTGTACTTTATATTATGTACCAATGTTGTAATTATTAACTAATTAATGTGACATTGCATGATTTACATGTGTATTAGATATTATTTATAAGTGTTGTAATTAATTATAATGTGACATTGCATAATTCGCATGTGTATTAGATGAGAATAAATGTATGATTCTTTTTTTAATTTAAACGTAATATCAAATTAAAAATTTATATTGATTAATAATGGACAACATTAAAACTACTAAAATATAATGACCATACATAAAGAGACTAAAAATGACTAAATTAATGACCAGTAAATGAGATTAATGACCAAAATTCACAAATAAAATGACCAATAATTGAGAGATATGCGGCCAAACAATGAAATATAAATGACCAGAAAAATGACCAAAATTCGCATATCAATGACCAAAAATCAGTTTTGGTGGCTAATTTATGGTCTTTTATTACGTGACCAAATTTGGTCATATTATAGCTTGTCATATGGTCATTAATTTGGTCACAAATGTGGTCATATATTTGGTCATTGATTCAAATATATGACCAAATTAATGACCAAATATATGACCAAATTAATGACCAACCGACAAGCTATAAATGACCAAAATAAAAATGACCAATTTTGGTCATGTAATAAAAGACCGCAAATTAGCCACCAGCAATCGCCAAACCAAAAGTGGTCATTGATATGCGGATTTTGGTCATTTTTTTGGTCACTAATCTCTTATTTTCTACTAGTGTGCACTCAACCCTAAGAAGTCCCAGTTTTCACTCAGTGAAGGAAAGCTCCTAGGCCACATAGTCTCAGCTGATGGTGTAAAGATCGATCCGGTAAGTGTGGAATCAATCCAGAAGATGTCAATACCAAGGTCAAAAAGAGACATTCAGTCCTTTTTAGGAAAGATAAACTTTGTCAAGAGGTCCATCCATAATATCTCTGAGCTGGTAAAGCATATAACAGTCATGCTAAAAAAGGATGCCGAAATAAAATGGACTAACTAGGAAAGAAACTCTTTTGAAGACATTAAGAAGGCCATCATGGAGGCCCCAACCCTGATTAGTCCTAACCACACCAAGAGTTTTTACATTTTCTCTTTTGCATCCTACGACACAGTGCTAGCTGTACTATTACAAAAAAATGATGAGGGTCTTGATCATCCAATTGCATTCTTCAGCAAAACCTTGAGAGATGTTGAGATGAAGTATGATCCAATTGAAAAACAGGCCTATGCTCTCATAAAATACTTGAAGACTTTCAGAATCTACATTCTCCATGCGAAGGTCATTGCATATGTCCCTTCAGCTATTGTGAAGAATGTTTTGACTCAGCCTGACATCGATGGGAAGAGAGCTAAGTGGATTGCTAAGCTCATTAAGTTTGATATAGAAGTGAAACCCACTAAGCTGGTGAAGGGACTAGGTCTGGCCAAAGTCATAGCTAAAGAAAACTGTGAATTGATGGGAATAAACGTCACATGTGTCGAATCAGCAAAGGTGCGGACTGTGGTAGCAGTAGAAGTATATCAATATCAGAATGATAGTCCATCAGTAGCTGAAAAGATATCTTCATGTGAGTGGTACTCAGGTAATAATCAATTTTTGCAAAATTTAGAAGTTCCTCCTGACCTCACTCCTAACCAAGCATGAGCTCTTAAGTTAAATTTTGTTAATTTTTGCATAATTGACAAACTGTTGTACTGAAAAGATCAGTCTGTAGTTTTGCTAAGGTGTCTAGATAAAGAGGAAGCAGAGCAGGTCATGCATCACTTTCATTCCAGCACATGTGGGGGCCACCACTATTGGAAAACCACAGCTCACAAGATCTTTAGAGCAGGATACTATTGGTCAGTCCTCTTTGCTGATGTATGCTTTTTTGTAAGGGCCTGTGACCAATGCCAAATATTTATAGGGAAGCAGCAGCTCAAATCCTTACCCCTTAGGCCTATTGTGGTGATTGGGCCTTTCCAACATTGGGGTCTGGATTTCATAGGTGAAATAAATCCATCTTCCAGTGGACAACATAAATGGATCTTAGTAGCCACTGATTACTTTACCAAATGGATAGAGGTATTACCCACCAGGAATGCAACTCATCAAGTCATCATGAGATTTTTATATGAAAATATCCTTTGTAGGTTTGGCTGCCCAGTAAGGTTGGTAACTGATAATGCACCAGCTTTTAAGGATGGGGCATTAGTCAAAATGTGTGAGTCAATGGGCATTCAACTAGTGCATTCCACATCCTATTATCCTCAAGGCAATGGTCTGGTTGAGTCATCCAACAAAAGCTTAGTCATAATCATCAGGAAACTACTGGAAACAAATCAGAAAATCTAGGATTAAAAGCTTAAGTTTTCTCTATGGGCTGATAGGGTAACAGACAAAATATCCATAGGGACTTCTCCATTCAAACTATTTTATGGCACTAAGGCCATTTTTCCTATTCAGCTCAGTCTTTCAGTGGAAAAATTCCTTTAGGAGGAGGAAGATGAACCAAATGATATGATGAGGAGGATGATGGACTTGGTGGAGTTACAACAAATTAGAGAGCAAGTTATAGGAAAATCAGAATCCCATCAACACAGGATAAAAGGCATGTTTTGACAAAATAGCAAAAGAAGACAACTTCTAGGTTGGAGATTGGATCCTCAAATGGGATGCTGTCAGACAGGACAAGGGAAAACATGGAAAATTTGACTCTTTGTGGATTGGCCCTTTTGTGATAACCCAGGTACATAAGAATAACACCTTTGAATTGTATAATCTGGAAGGGCAAGAGGTGGTTGATGGCCCAGTGAATGGGAATTTTCTGAAACTCTACTTTGTTTAAGGCTCTAAGGCCTTATTATTGTAAATTAGTAGATAGTAGGTTGTTTTTCTTTACAAAATAAACTCCATTCCCAATGTTAAGTTATTTAGTTGCTTTCGGGGAAAGGCATTTTGGTCTAGGATTCTTGGGACCTCACTGGGAGGTTCCCATCCCCAAGTAGGAGCCAGATGTTATCTCCCAAAATAATTTTATTTTGATAGTATGAAGATTTGAACTCATGTAATGAAAGATAGGAGTATGAATGACAATTTGAAAGCCTTTGTTTTTTGTGATCTCAGCCTCCATAATGACAGAAAACCTTCATAATTAGTGCTAAGAGACTCCTTCTGATTTCATTTTCAAAATTAGCATTTTCTCCACTAGAAAAAATAGCTCTAAAAGAGCATCCTGCTAAAGCATACTGTATACAAGACTGAAAATTGTTTTGCAGGTACCCAGGAGATACACCCATCAAGATGAAGATGAGTGGACCAACTCTCAGGAAAGAGCTAGGTGATATCAGTTACTTAGAAGCACATCTAGAGGTTTGTAGACTTTTTCAAGAGGTAGGATGCTACAAGTTTTGTGAAAAAATACAAAGCTTCCATCAGTAGGTGGCTGAATCTTTTGCCCTCTCATTCGATGGTTCAAAAGAAGTCATAGGAAAAGAGGAGTTTCTCATAGATGAAACACTAATCACTGAGGTGACAGAACTCCCTTCCACAGGAGAGAGAGGGTTCAAGACCACCATACCAAAAGATGTGGAATTCAGGTCTTACCTTAAGTTTGAGCATAGAGGAATGATATGGAAGAAGAGTGGGCCATCATCATAGTTGGATGAGAACTGGAAACAACTGCTGAAGGCCATTGTGGTCTACTTAACCTGTGAAGGGAGATATAATAGAGCAATGATCTACCATTTCAAGCTCATGAATCACTTCACAAGTAAAATCCCTCTCAATATGCCCTTTTATTTACACAGAAATCTAGGGAAGATGGCACATCAAGTGAAATCCCAACCATCCAAGATTGCTGGTGGGTTGTCCCACCATGGTCTTATCCAGCTATTGGTCCACGAGTTGTTCAAGAGAAGAAATATGGCTTGGCCTTATTTTTTGTGCTGGAATGGCTTTGAGACAGGCTTTCATCCAGAGGAGAAAGGGAAGTCACCTGCCAAGTAATCCAGCACACTAAGGAGTGGGAGAAGAAGGAGGAGGGCCATTTCCCCAGCAGCAGCAACAAAACAACCACCCTCCTCTTCCAAGACCAAGAAGGCAAAAAGGAACTTGGACTTCAGTGAGAAGGGTCAGAAGGTAGAAGCACATCATGAGAATATCTTAAATCTACCCTATTCAGATTCTAAGGAAGAACAAGAAGGGGATGCAGCCCTAGTTCTATAAATTGTACCAGTGTTTGAAGCATTTCCATTCCCCACACCACAGGAGCAAGAGGAGCCTGCAGAAAGGGATTCCTCCAGGAAGCCTAAAAGTCAAAAGATCAATCAGCTACTGAGGTAGGTTTATGAAATGGAGGTCTTGGAAAGAGAACTAAAGAGAAATAATGAAACATTGATTAGGAGGAAGAAGCTACTACACAAATCCTACCTGGAGTAGAGAGAAAGATACATTTTCTTGAAAAGGATGAACAGAAGATACCTAAAGGACAATACCAGATTATACAAGATGGTTAGGCTCCAAAGGCTACAGCTAAAGGAAGCCAAAGAAAACCCTAGGATCCACCTTGCCTTATCAACCCTAGCTGAAGCGTCAGTTAGTCTTCAGCCTCCTGAAGCTAGACAAGGCGCTGTTAACACTCCTAGCATGAAGCCTGTAGAAGAGGAAGGATGAGCAAACATGCCTGAAAAGACATTTTTGAGAAAATCCTAATAATTTTTGTAAAACAAGGTTTTCGATGGCTTAGGCAGACGCATGGGAAGTTCATTAGCCACCGAAAGCACCACTTTTGGTAGCTAACGGTTCCGATGGACTGGCCTCTTAACCATTGAAAGCGGACAGAGGCTTAAAAGCAAGTTTTGGCATGTAGGATTGGTTTTGGACAACTATATATGGTTCATGGACGTAATCTAAAGATAAAAGGCACTGAGGGAAGCATCAGAAAAGGTTCTTTGTGAGATCCACTATGACATAACAACGCCAAAGGCCACCAACCCTAGTTGTCAAAGAGAAATCAGTGGTTTAACTCGCAGAGGACCAACAACATTAATCACCAGCAATTACTTCAGTTATTTAAATATTCATTCAGTGAACTAAATCTTCATTATAGTTAGTCAAGTAGTTAGGTAGGGTTTCAAACCCTAATTTGCAAAAACTGTTACTTTTATTTATTTTTGTAAAAAACAGATCCAAGTTTTATGATTTGTATATTTTGTAAAATTCTATAAAGCCTAAGACTGATTTTATAAAAAAGGTTCAACTTTGAGGATTTATAAACCTATACTATAAGTGAGCTTCAAATTTTACTCATTCTAGAATATAATCTTTTTTGTTATTATTTGTTCAGCCTTCATCTCTGTCTTTACTATACTTATGCCTGAATGTGTATTTAGGTTATTTTCAAATTGATTAATAACTGGTAGTTGTCATCGTATTGGTGTGTTAATGTAATTTGATTTCTAAGTGCCATCCTTATCATGATTTATCCATGTATATGCATATGTTTTGTGTGTAAATCTGCGAGCCTGATGAGTTCTCCATCCCTTCAACTTATTGTCAACTTCTGAGCAGTT
>LPNX011229345.1:286592-328001 GCA_001517045.1 Pseudotsuga menziesii | reverse complement strand
TAGCTACTTGGAGCAATTTATTATGCAAAAGAAATAAAGTTACATATGAGCTTCTCATAATCGATCAACTAGCCAAGGACCCTCCATGCTCTTTAAATAGAGACAACAGACCAATCGGGTGTTAAGCCAAGGATCGATGGTAGGTATGATCTAAGAGAAGTTGAACCGTTGGATCACTCTATGTCTATAACATATCATGACCGTCAGATTAGAATATTTACAAATGCATACTAATGCATACTAATGAAACACACTTTTACCTCACAGATATATTACACAAGTTGATCTTAACTAACTCCTGAGTGTCTAAATATCCTAACATCCCTCCTTAAGAATAAGTTGGGATAGGATTGAAGGATTTACAAATGTGACACTATTAGGATAAGGAAGGAGGCATTAGAGCCTATCCCCTCTTAAGGACACATTCCTGAACTCCTAACATAGATCAAAGTTTAGAAAATTTCACGTCTGTAAGAGACTTGGTGAAGAGGTCTGCAACTTGACCATCTGTAGGGCAATAGAGCACTTCAATAACATGATCATGAACAAGATTTCTGATTAAGTGCATGTGTAGCTCAATGTGTTTGTTGTGCCGATGTATAACTAGATCTTTGGCAAGCTTGATGGCGCTTTGATTGTCGCACCAAAGTGGAGTAGGTTGTTGCTGCTCAAATCCAAACTTCGAAAGGATCTCTCGAAGCCATAAAGCTTCCTCACTAACATTAACTATGACTTGATATTGTGCTTCTGCTGAAGAAAGAGCAATATCTTGTTGTTTCTCACAAGCCCAAGTGACAGGTCCAGATCCTGAACTGAAAACATAACTTGCAGTGCACTTTTGATCATCAGGATCACCGACCCAATCTGAATCAGTGAAACCAACCAACAAAGGTTTCCTCCCTGTACTATAATGAATCCGAAACTAAATTGTACCTTGAATATATCAAAGTATTCCTTTTGCTGCTTTCTAGTGACTTTCATGAGGAGTTTGTATATAACGGGAAACATGACCAACAACAAAGGAAATTTTAGGACGGGAATGAGTCAAGTATAAAAGACTACCAACAAGCTGATGATACAAGGTGGCATCTACATTAGGGGAAGTACAAGTGGCAGAAAGTTTGACTCCATACTAGAAGGGAGAAGGGGCTGGTTTACAATCTTCCATGTGGAAGCAACGAAGAAGGTCACAAGCATACTTAGACTGGGTAAGAAAGATTCCTTCTTTGGTTTGCAAGACTTGGAGACCAAGAAAACAATGCAAATGTCTTAAGTCTGACATTTCAAATTTTTTCTTAAGATTGGATTTCACATGGGTTATAAGTTTAGGGTCACTACCAGTAAGGATAAGATCATCAACATAAAGAAAAATTATGAGGAGATGGTTTCCTACTTTTTTGGTATAGACATTGGGGTCAAAATGGCATCTAGAAAAACTAGTGTCAAGGAGAAAGCTATCCATTTTGGCATACCAATCTCTAGGAGCTTGCTTAAGGCCATATAAGGATTTCTTAAGGAGACAGACAAGGCTAGAGTTATCCTGAACATATCCAGGAGGTTGTTCCATGTAAATATCCTCCTGTAAATCACCATGTAAAAAGGCATACTTGACATCCATTTGATGGACTTCCCATTTATGTAAGGCTGCAAGGGAAAGAACAAGGCAGATGGAATTCATTTTTGTGACAGGAGCAAAGGTTTCTTTGTAGTCAATCCCTTCAACTTGGAAAAAACCTTTAGAAACTAGCCTTGCCTTAAGTCTTTCAACACTTTCATCTGATGCATACTTAGTTATGTAGACTCATTTACATCTCAGAAGTTTTCTTCCTTTTTGAAGAGGAACAAGATCCCAAGTATCGTTCGCCATTAAGGAACAATATTCTTCATCCATAGCTGCATCCCAATCTGGATTTCCTGAATCTTCTGCAAAAGTTTTTGGATCATGATTCTCGAAAAATTGAGCCAAAAGAGAAGAGGCTCACTGAAACTGATAATTTTTTCGACGTTGATCTCTAGGATCATCGGCAAGATCACCAGCTGCTTCACATGTTGAACGGGCCCATCAAGGAAGCATTGGTGCTGGTGCAATTGGAGGAACATGAGCAGGTGGAGGTGGATTTTCATCCTCACTGTCATAATCAGAAACTGGATTTGGAAACCTATCAAGGAAGTTGGAATAAGAATAAGAAGGCACAATCACCGAATCAGGCTCGCAGGCCAAAGGTGGCACACCCGCCAAGTTAGGATTGCAGGTCAAGATATTTCAGCAAATTTAACATCTCTTCTAATTATTATATCATGATAATGTGGGAAAAGAAGTTTATAACCTTTTACATCTTCTGAATATCCAACAAATATGCACTTTTCACTTTTAGGCTGCAATGCTTTCCGTTTTTCATCCGGAATGTGAGCCCATGCTTCACGACCAAACACATGAAAGTGACTTATCTGCATTGTTAATTATTCCAAGATGAATGAGCTTATCTTTCTCTCTAATTAAGGAATCACATAAGGATTCAAGACTAGACTCTTGATAGCTAGATATAGTCAAGTATTCTTTCATGGAGTAGAATGTAGATACAAAAATAAAATATGCAGGTCCAAGTTTGGAAAGAATATAATAGATACATTGTTTGTCTTATTTCTTAATCTTGCATTTTGTGCATAAGAGTATAAGAGTTTAATACTTAGATAAATAGTCTTGAATGCATGAAAAATCATTTGGATTCAAGGAAATCAACTCATTCTTAAGTTGATGACCCCAAATTTCAATGTGTTTACCAAACACAGATTCCAGCTCTTCCCATGCTTGATCAGGTTCATCAATTCCAGATATGTGGAATCGCAAATCCGTAGATATTGACATCCTAATCAATCCACGAGATTCATCACATCTATTTTCCCATTTAATTTCTTATCATCATCAGTGGGTTCTATTTCTTTCCCTAAGGTTATCCTGAAAAGTCCCCTACTTCGCAGAACATCCTCCATACGAGATTTCCATGAGAAATAGTTAGAACTTGGAAGTATAATGTCACAAGGTGTGTAAATACTATAAATTAATGGCTGAAAGAATAGAAACTAACTATCTTGATGCAAAGATCTTGAAAAAATATGCGGCTTAAAAAAAAACGGTACTAAAAACTGATTTTGGATGATGAAGTTATGCTTGATCAAAGAAAATGTTGAAGATGTCCCCAATAGTGACATGGCAGATATTAACTTGACCAACTAAAAGAAGAACCCCCTCTTCCCAAGATCAACCTTTGAAAATCACTTTACAATAAAGTTGCTTTTAAGTGAATCACTTTTGTAGAATAAGTGATGTTCACTTTTACAATAATATTACTTTTAAATAGTGTGGCAATAAATTAAAGACTTAAGTGACTCACTTTTTATTTTATTTTATTTATGTGAGATGCAGTTTTACAATAAAGTAACTTGAAAATAGAAATTGCATTCACTAAAAAGTAGCTTAATAAGACTTGAACTAAAGACTTATTAAGGAATAAAGCAACTTTGGACCAAGTGAGCTAAGTTTAAAAGGTACATAAAATGATGGAAAGAGGAAGGTTTTTTTTTTTTACTCTTCTCTCTCGTTCTCCGTGCTTGCCTTTTTTTCCTGCAAATCACAAAAAAAACGAAAAAACAAAAAGAAAAAAAAAATTCCACACAATGGGGTTAGATCTTGGTTAGCTTACCTGGAATGTCTACGTTTTAAAGTTTGCTCGTTGTTTCTGATTTGTTGTGATTGCACAAGGTGCACGACAAAGAGCATACGTAGCCAAGAAGACAAGAAAAAAACCTTTGTCATGCAAGGGAAGGCAACTGTCTGATACTAAAACAATAAAGATCTAATAATACAACTAATAAAATATGTGATATTTAAAAATAAATAAAACAAATCTGTCATTGTAACATTATACCTTCAGATTTGCCGAAATGGGTGTTTCTAGAATAAATGAAAATAGTTTTTGATGAAACGAAAACTATTTCCCAATGGAAATGGTGCTCCAGACACAATGGAATAGATCCCATAGGTCACAAGTCCACAGAAAATCTAGAACCAAAAAACATTTCAAATTTTCGACAACACCAGTTCCAGATCTTGATCAAAACTGAAAGCGACTCTTCATAAACGCTCTGATACCATGTTTGGGTACACAGGGTACTCCCAAAATACCAAACACCTTGAGAAAATGCTTCACACAAATAGATCACAGATCAACACATAATGTTTATCACATGGTTAAAACCCTCGAGAGGGAAACAGTCCACGGCCCTAGCCAAATAGCTACTTGGAGCAATTTATTATGCTAAAGAAACAAAGTTACACATGTGCTTCTCATAATCGATCAACTAGCCAAGGACCCTCCATGATCTTTAAATAGAGATCATGTACCAATCGGGTGTTAAGCCATGGATCAATGGTAGGTATGATCTAATATAAGTTGAACCGTCAGATAACTCTATCTCTAGAACATATCGTGACCATCGGATTAGAATATTTACAAATGCATACTAAAGAAACACACTTTTACCTAATGGATATATTACACAAGTTGATCTTAACTAACTCCTAAGTGTCTAAATATCCTAACAATATTTCCCTTACTTCTGACCTTCGCAATTGTATTTCCACCAAAAAAAGGTCCAAAACATTAATATTTACTATGGTTTACCTTCCCTCTCCCAAAAAAAGGATAAAAAACCCTAAAAGAGAGAGAAAGGATCAGAAAACCACAACAAAATACCATGGTTCAAAAAATACCATGGATTAACCTTGGGTCAAAAAACCCTAAAACTTCACTATAAATACATTGTGAAGGTCTTTCCAAAGAGACTCATAACCTTTTTTCCATTTTCATTTTGTGAGTATGCTAGGACACCTTTTCTCTTAGGTATTCACACACCATTTTTCCATCATCCCGTCATCATACCATTCCCACATTGTACATCGAGATATTCTCCGTACACACCTGGAGACCATTCGACAACCATCCTATGGAGAGGTAGATCACTTCCAAAGACGACCATGGTTGCCAACTTTACAAGAAAGAAGGTATAATTTCTGTTTTGTTTATTTTAGCTACTGTCGATATTCATTTTATGTTACTAATCTATTTAATGTTTCGTTTTCCATGAATTCTCCCTTACAGTCCCATTGACCTAAAGCTTGTGATTTTTCATGTAATAGGGGAGAAATCCCCGTTATAGTCTAGACTGTGGAATTTGTCCACTATGATCATGATCTTGTTTCTAGTGTGCACTATGGGTATTCTCCACCATGATCATGAGCCTTTTTTAGTGTGGACTATAGATATTCTCCACCATGACTATGAGTTGTGTGGACCGCGGTTTTTTCACACGGTTATATTATGTTCCTGTGGGGACTATGGAGTCTTATCCAACATGATTGTGAGTTATGTGGACAATGTTTTATTCACCCTGTGAGATGGTTTTCCTGTGAGGACTGTGGAGTCTTTCCTGGCATGATCATGAGTTGTGTGGATTGTGGTTTGTTCACCCCATGATCTTGCTTTCCTGTGGGGACTGTGGGGTCTTCCCCAGCATGACTGTGAGCCTGTTTTATTTTTTTAACTATGAGGTGTTCCCTAGCATGACCGTGATCATATTTTCCTACGTGGACTATGGGGTCTTCCCCAACATGACCGTGATTTTCACCTTATGTGTAGACTATGGTGTTTCCAGCATGGTTGTGAAAGCATGTATGTGCAAAGTATGATTGTGTATCTCTGCACTATGTGATTGCATCCTTACTCAGCGTGACTATGTGTTATTTTTCACCATGACTGTACTGGGTATGACTATGATTGTTTACTAAGAAGTTTGGGTCAGTATGATTCTGCTTTAACCCTCTTAGTCTCTCTCTCAAGGTACGTAATGTTTTTTCCTAGTTGACCTTCTCCTTCAGTGACAAGACCAAATATGAAATATATGAGTATAGGCTAATTAAAATATTGGTTATGATTCTTTACTGTTGATATCTATTGTAGATTATTTTACCATGTTGTTACTATACATGGCATTTGATTATTCTCAAGGACCAACTTTAACGTAGGGACCAATGGAGAGTTAATTTTAAAGAGATGAAAATTATGTTTGTTTCATCACAGTTCAAATTTTATTAGAGAAGTACTATTCTGAATTTTATTTTATATGTTCATGCCTTAAAGTTTACTACTTATGTTTAAAATCCTCTAACCCTTAAAGTTCAACAAATCCTTCTCTTTACATGATGTATTTTTTCAAGGTTGGAAGTGATACCTTGGAATTTCATAAGGTGAAGAGAAATTATTCTTTCAATAAGGATGTGTGAGGTGAGATAAGGAAGGGTTTTTCACCCAATCCTTGATAAGCATAAGTGTACTTACAACTGGAATGTTTCCTGATAAGCATAAGTGTAATTATATCTAGAATGTTTCCTTCAATGAGCACCTGCCTGCTAGTGAGGAGAAACCTAACAAGCAATAGTAAAATTCAATGAACATTTAAGAAGCTTAAAAGGTATTAGTGGAAAATACTTATGTAACGAGATCTTCAATGGTTCTTGCACCTAATCCATCTCAGATTGCATCTTTCATTTGTTTCCTTGCTCTTATTCAGTGTCTTAGTTGAAAGTTGTTATTTGGAAAGAATATATTACTTAACAAAAAGGTGAACACATGAACAAGATATGAAAGGTCTCAGCTAGATGGATTGGTCTTGTGCCAACACTATATATATACCCCCAAATCCTGAGTGAGAGGGTCTTGAAAACTAAATCCTTCCTGAGGAGCATAGTCACGTCTGGGAATAAATCTATAAATAACCCTTCCTAGATAGGAATCAAGCTATAAATCCTTTCTAGTGCACCAGAGAAACATAGTGATATCATGATTCTTTCGACTTATATACACAATTATGCTAGCCAGCCAGGAAGGTAGATTATAAAATAACATAGATAAGAGACAAGAGATAAACTAATGGATTTTCATACAGAATGAATTCCTGTATGTGTTTGTATCTGTATTGTGAAATCTATAGGCACAAATTGTATAACCTATGATAACCCTTTCACATCCTAAATTGTGGATAGTGTCCACCTTTTGAGCTCAAGTTTGTGGATATGGTTACACTTGTGCTGGGTCATCATAATGAATGTGTCTCATTAGTAACAAATGGATTTGGTTTGACTATGGCTTAACTCTGTCTCTTTAAAAGTTTAACCACTTTATTTGCAACTTTATGCTAATTATGTTGAGCATTTTGTTTAAAATTGATTGGACAAAATTTGACCAAGTTCTGTGATTTTTTTTATATCTAGTTCCTGGTAAGGAACTTGGAAGTAAATTTATATTATATAAATTATTTTCAAACAATAATGTGATTTTTTATACTTGTTATAGTGCCTTGGGAGAAACATGAAAGTAAGTTATAAGATATGGGATTGTCAACAACCTCAATGAGCATTATTGCCACATTGAGATTTGCATTAAAGGAATTACTAGTTTTCTTGTATTATAGAGATGCAAATGCATAAGTTTTGACTTCTTTACCTATTATGAAATGGTGAATACTACAATCTATCACTCCAATTCACTTCTATAGGGAAATCCTCCTTTAGGGTTGACGCCTCTAGTATGGAATTCCTTTTAACACTCAAACATCCATCTATGGTATGTGGTTTCGTTCATAGTGCTAAGACAGAGATGAATGAGGTATGTTTAGATAAATATAGGGCTAATTACATGTTTGTCCATTTTTTTTATGACTGTCGTTACTCCAACAAACTTCCCATATCTGATATATTTTGTTGTAGGTAGCTATTGACTATCTAGAATTCTTTACTGAATGCAATTACAATGGTTAGGTTGACTGCACAATGCTCAGAATTTCTACAGGAGCTCCTAGGTTTTCCATTTTTAGGCTATTTAGTACTATCTGGAGATCTAAATGTGCCTAGAATGATCATTTATTGTTATCCTACCACCTAGAATTGTCCAAATTGATCCAGATTTCTTAGAAATTGCCTCAGAATTAAGAGATGGTGCTTGCTTCCTAAGTTTAGGCCCCATCATTATTGTTATTCATCCAAAACTTTCCCATTTTTATATGCTAGGATACTTATTAGGGCTCAAAAATTTCCCACAGTATCATCTCCCTCGTAACATAATGTGAAAATACCACATAAATAAAAATGGAAACCCTTTGGGCGACATTCAGATGGAAAATACAGGTTTAAAATTACAATGATATATGTTATTAATCCAAGTCTGTGTATGCCATACTAATTGCATTTCATTCCCATAATAGCTAGAAGAAAAGGATATTATAAAATTTGAAAAGTTAAAATTCATAAGCATAACATTCCCACGACCATCTTTTGATAAGAAAAAGAACAGGGTCTGGGATTAAATTATGTTGAAAAATTTTGCGACATCTTCCTCGCCATCATCAGAGATATTGATTGGCACAATAGGAAAAAATAATGTTATGCATTGTAACCGTATATGTTCCAGACAAACACTGCACACATATGGTATTTGCATTACACGGACATGTGCAGGAGTTCTCGAAAATACATCAGTGAAAGAGTTAATGTTATAAATAACTAGTGGGATCAAATCTACAAAACCGCTAGAAAAAAGTTACAAACAATGTTTATAAAATTTGCATATAAACATTATACATGATAAGAAAAATCATCTTATGCATCACTTCAATTTTCCCAATGAAAATCTATAATTTTGTAACTTAAGAGTTATGTTTGATTAAATCAGCCACCCAACAAATTATTTAATTGATCTCGTGGATATATGCAAATATACAAATTGGAACTTAGATTAAATCAGTAATCTTGTGGATCAATTTAGTTTGTCCCACAGATGCAACCTAGACTTGTTCTATCAATAATTGTTGCATGGAATGCTCTATGTTTAGTTCAATTTGAGAGCTTAATTTGAGTTCAATATGTGTAGAGCAGCCCTCATGCCACAAAGTTGCTTCAAATTTATAGTGGTAACCTTCCTCTCTTCTAAAAGAGTGGGTATTCAACATTCTGGTTTGGTCAGGGTTATATTGTATTGCATTCTAAGGTTAGATTGTATTGATTGGAAGGAATTCAAGTACATCAACCAAGCGATCACTAATCTGTTATAGATCTCATAGCTAAACTCTGTCCTTCTCTAAAATATCATACAACTACATAAAATATTCATTTACAGTCATAGAAGTGTTGCAATATATTACATAAGAAGTGTTCAAGAAAACAATCTCTAATGTAATGTTTTCAACAGTACATAAATTCCAAAAATAGGTTGGAAACAAGATTTCATAGGATCAAGACCTCTGTAAATATTTGCAGTTTTAGCTGAAGGGATGCATAATCAATAGAATGGTTTGATGTGTTCAAATACTTGTCCATCCTTTGATTCCAACACTCTGACCAAACTCTAGCCTCAAGCTGTAAACATTTTTTGGAAAGGTTATCAACATTAGCATTAAGTTCTCTATAGAGACATATCTGACATATCTGACATATCTGAGCTTGAGGCCTGTAGGATCTAAGAATATGTTTGGTAGATAAATTTCCTCTACATATTAAATTTTTAAATCCATGTGATCAATTCAATTTCCTAAACATAAAAAATAGTATGATGATATGATCCTTTAACTGGAGACTATAAAATCAAGTAGAAACAATATAACATATCTACATTGATAACAAAATCAGACCAAGAAACATGAATAAGACCTAGAATTATACGTTTAAGTCCCTTAACCACAATCAATGATTTATGCAAATGAAAAAAAAATCCCTGGATATGAATCTCCTCCATTTGGGAGAAAACAAACACGTGAAAGACATTTGTAGGTTGCTCAAAGGGATTTGAGTCTGTACAGTTGTCCTATTGTTTTCAACCAGCCTGCATTATTCGAGATGATTTGGATATTCTTTGATAAAAACACACGAATGTGATGACAAATCTAAATACCATACACAAATAGGACCATTTTATTATTCTTTTTTATGACAGATCTCAACCTTGAAAACTACACTTGAAATGATAATATGTTTATAATTTTTTAGGTAATATGCATGCTCAATTTTTGTAAAGAGGATACACAATTGTGTTGATGTAATTGTAACTTCAGAATGTATTCACTTGTATTTTTTATCTATTGTAACTCGATGTTTATTCCAAGATGTACTTGTGTCATGTCATGCCCTGATGTTCTGATCGGGAGGATCTATAATGTAAACAAGTCATGTCAAGTTATTGTGGGTAACCCTCCTATTGTCTAAGGGTTAAATTCCCCACAGTTTGGGGGCACTAGGATTATTAGACTCACCTAGTGAAGTCAGCCCTAGTAGGGTTTTAGTCATGTTGGGAATTAGTATAAATAGAGAGGTGACCTCTCTATTTATCACACACTCATCCACACTCAGTTGTAGCGCATAGCTGAGGAAGAGAAAGACACTGGGGCAAGGAAGGAAGAGGTTACTACTGTGGGGAGATCATCTTACTATTTTGGGGGTTTTACTTTTGGTGTTGATTCTATCTCTAAGGAAGTTGTAGGGTTTTCTCCATTTATGGTTTCCCCGAGGAAAAACACTGTGTTCATTGTCTCTTGTGTTTGATTGATGCACTTGTTTTTCTCTCAGTTAAAGATCCTAACATAATACTAGCTTGAATGATTAAAAAATAGCATGGTATCAGAGCTAACCTGAGAACAAGACACTGTGCAGCTGCGGGAACAAGGGATTCCTACCTTGTGGATCTCTCTCCACATATTTTCAGAAAAATAAGGTTGGAATAACTCTCCTCCCTAGGGGGCATCTTTCTGTCGAAGCAGAATCCAATTCTGAGGTTTTTCAGTTTTGGACCCGACACTACTGCCGGAAATTAGGGATTTTCACAGAAGAGGAATTTTTCAGTGAGCCCAGGCCTCGATTGATATCCTCCCTAAAATCAAAGTTAGGGATCAAATTCAAATCATTTTGTTGGACAGAACTCCAAAAAATCCATACCCTAATCTGCTCCTGAACAAGCATTGCAAGATTTCAGCTCCAAATCCAAATCCGATATCTTGACCTAGTAAGATCTAAATCTTTTGTATTTCCATTTGATGTTCTCAGTTAAGATGTATCATCATACCAAGCTTAAGAAAAATCTTGAGGGAGCTGATAAATTCGGAGCCTGGAAGTATAGGATCTCCCTGGTCCTGGAAGAAAATGAGTTGGACTCCTATATCAATGAGGAGGTTCCTATTCTAGAGGGAGATGAGGAAAAGGCCTTACATAAGAAGAATTTGGTTATGGAAAAGAGGATCATTGCTGATTCTATCAAGGNGACACCTAAATCTATGTTTGATTCCCTAACCAAATTGTTTGAAGGGAAGAACATAAACCAGAAGATGACTCTGAGAAACCAACTGAAGAATGTGAAGATTCATAATGCAGAAACAATCTAGTCTTACTTCACAAGATTTTCTCAAATCAAGGAACAATTGGAAGCAGTAGATGAATAAGTGGAAAATGCAGAGATTGTGATGACTACCTTGAATGGTCTCCCTAGATCATGGGACTCCTTTATTTAAGGGATTTGTGATAGAAATAAGTTAGTCAAGTTCAACATACTATGGGAAGAGTTCTCTCAAAAAGAAGCTCGGATAGCATCTCAATAAGAGAACATGGGAAGTGAATATCAAGATTTCACGGTACACTCCAAGACAACCAAAAGAAGATCTCATAACTCCAGAGGTAAGCACTCTCACAAAGATAACATTAGAAAAGATTTCTCTAAAATCAGATGTTATACATGTGATGAAGTAGGACACTTTGCAAGAAATTGTCCTAAAAGATAGAATAAGAAAAAGAGCAACAAAAGAATAAATCATGCTCATGCTGTAGAGGATGATGAACCATCCAAGAAAAGAACCATATATGAAAGTGAAGATTCTTCAAGCGAGGAAGAATATGTTCTGATTTCCACTCTCACAGGAAACATCACTCATGGAAGCAATGATTGGCTCATAGATGGCGGGGATTCCAAACATATGACAGGATTTAAGGAATCCTTTGTGAGACTATCAGAACATGAATCACCTCACAAGGTGAAGCTAGGAGATGACTACCAATATCCAATAAAAGGTAGTGGGGAATCCTCCTATAAGCTAGACTCTGGAAAGTCTATGACAATGAAGGAAGTATTGTTTGTACCAAGACTCAAGAAGAACCTCCTCTCAATATCTACATTAGATGCAAAAGGAATGAGAGTTGCATTCATAGATGGTCAAGTCATCATGTGGCCAAAAGGAAAGACCATCGATGATGCAGTAGTGATTGGGGAACAAGAAGGAGGATTGTACAAATTGAAGGGCCATCCAAAGCAATCCTTGGTCCATGAAACAGTAGAGCCAAATGAACTTTGGCATAGAAGGCTTGCACATGTGCATTATAGAGCACTACCTCTTGCAAGCAAAGCTGTTGAAGGTCTTCCATAAATCCAAGCAAAACATGATGGGGTCTGCAAAGGATGTGTGAAAGGAAATAATACAAAGAAGACATTTCCAAGTAGTGAAAGCAAAGCAAAAGGAATCATGGAAATCATCCACTACGATGTATGCAGTCTTATGTCATCAAGCTCACTAAGCGGGTATGCATATTATGTTTCTTTTATTGATGACTTTTCTAGGAAGACATGGGTTTACTTCATGAAGAACAAAGACGAAGCATTTAGAAAGTTCAAGGAATTCAAAGCCTTGATCGAGAACCACACTAAAAATAAGATCAATACCTTTCGACCAGATAATGGCGGGGAATTCACTTCAAATGAATTCAAAGAGCTATGCAAAGAATTAGGGATTAAGAGGGAGTTTTCACTCATAATACACAACAGAATGGGATTGCAGAAAGGAAGAATAGAACTATCATGGAAACTGCAAGAGCAATGCTTCATGATCAAGATATTCCTATGCATCTTTTGGTGGAAGCTGCCAGAACAACAGTGTATGTATAGAACCATACTCCACATAGAGTACTCGAGAACAAGACTCCTAAAGAAGTCTTCTCCGAAAAGAAACAAGAAGTCAACCATCTCAGAGTATTCGACTGTCTAGTGTACATACACATTCCAAAAGAGAAGAGGACTAAATTAGATCCTTCAGGAAAGAAGGGTATTTTTGTGGGATACTCTGAAAGCTCGAAGGCTTACAGAATATACTTCCCAGGATTCAAGAAGATTGACATCAGTAGGGATGTGACATTTTATGAAGACACAGCTTAAACAAATCCAGAAAGAAACCTACTGAAGAATTTGAAGAAACAAAATCACCCAGAATTTATGATACAACCATGAATGAAGAAGCTCAAGAAGAAGATTGAGAATTTGAAGAACCACAAAGACCTGTAGATCCACCTCCAGGGAAGAGTCCTCATAAGAGGAAACCTGCTTGGGTATGAGAAGTTATCCAAGGTGTTGAAAGATATGGGGCTCCATAAGAGAATCAAAGAGAAAGAAAAAGGACTAGATCCTGCTTCAGGTATGTAGCATTACTATGTGATTTCACTGATAAAGAACCTTCCAATTATGAAGAAGCGACAGAATGGAAAGAATGGAAGGATTCTATGATCAAAGAGTGCCAATCGATCAGGAAGAATGATGTTTGGGATGTTGTCCCAAGAATAGAAGGGAAGTCATTTGTAAATTCCAAATGGATCTACAAGATCAAGCATGCTACAGACGGTAGCACTGAAAAATATAAGGCAAGATTTGTCGCTCGGGGTTTCTCTCAGAAAGAAGGAATAGATTATGAAGAAACCTTTGCACCTATAGCCAGATACACTTCCATCAGATTAGTACTTGCTCTAGCTACAATAATGAAATGGAAGATACACCAAATGGATGTCAAGACTGCTTTCTTGAATGGTGTAGTGGAAGAGGAAGTGTATGTAGAACAACCACTCGGTTTTGAGACACATGACAAGGAGTCTCTTGTGTGTAGATTGAAGAAAGCCATGTACAGTTTGAAATAGGAACCTAGGACATGGTACGACAGAATTGACAACTTTCTATCCAGTTTGGGATTTACCAAGAGTAAAGCAGATTCCAACCTTTACTACAAGGTTGAAGATGGCAACCCAGTGATGCTCCTACTATATGTAGATGATCTATTTGTGACAGGTATGGATGGGTTGATTACTGATAGGAAGAGAAAGCTTGCTGCTGAGTTCAAAATGAAGGACTTGGGTACGATGCATTATTTTCTAGGCATGGAGGTGTGGTAGAGTGCGGATGGAATCTCCCTTGGACAAGGGAAGTATGCAGTAGAGATCCTGAAGAGGTTTGGGATGATGGACTGCAAGGATATGGTTACACCTATGGCATTGAAATTGAAGCTATTGAGCGATGCTTCATTAGAGTTGGTTGATGCTATGATGTATCGTCAGATGATTGGGTCCTTGATGTACCCGACAAACATGAGACCAGACATTTGCTTTGCTGTGAACACCTTGAGCCAATTCTTGATAGATCTGAGAAATGTTCACTTGATTTCTGCAAAGCATATTCTAAGGTACTTGAGGGGTACAGTGGATTATGGGATCAAGTACGATGTGAATCAGAAGATTAACCTGGAGGGTTATGTTGATTTATATTGGGTAGGCAGTGCCATCAATAGGAAGAGCACTTTAGGGTGTTGCTTCTGTATGGGATTAGGTGCGATCTCTTGGTTTAGTAGGAAGCAATCTTGTGTGGCACTGAATACAGCTGAAGCAGAGTATGTCACATCTTGTTCAGCTAGTTGTGAGGTAGTATGGCTGAGGAAGCTACTGTCTAATTTATTTGATCTCTAGTTGGATGCTACTTGTATACATTGTGACAACCAGAGTTGTGTGAAGTTGTAAAAGAATCCAGTGTTCCATGACAATTCAAAGCATATTGAGATCAGGTATCACTATATCAGGGATATGGTGCAGAGGAGAGTAGTGAAGCTCTAGTATGTTGCGACGGAAGATCAGATAGCTGATGTGTTGATGAAGGCATTGGCCAGAGTGGAGTTTGAGTAATTCAGGGAGAAGCTTGGTGTTCTCTAGATCAAGGTCCCTTCCAAGAGGGAGTGATGAGTCTAGAAGCCATTCTGACGAGCAGGTCAGATGTAAGGGCTGAGCCATTCTGTTGTGGTGAGAGGATTTGGTTCCTTCCATGTCAAATATGAGTGTTGAATGCCATTCTTGGAATGGAGGTACTTGCTCAGTTACCAAGAAAACTCAGTATAGGATTGAGAGAGCCATTCTGATGAGCAGATCAGATGTAAGGGCTGAGCCATTTTGTCATGGTTAAAGGATTAGGTTCCTCCCATGTCAGATGTGAGTGTGGGCCATTTTGGCAAGTAGTTCAAATGTAAGGGAAAATTCCATTCTTCGGGAGAATGGAGGCACCTGGTTAGTTACCAGGTAGCTCAGTTTGGGACTGGGGGTCATTCTGATGTGACTGTAGGATTGGTTCCTACAAGATCAGATGTGAGTGCATTCCTTTCTGAAGAGTAGGTCAGATGTAAGTGTTGAGCCTTTTCACAGATGATAGTAGTTGTGTCCTGTCATGCTGGTGAATGTGAGTGCTGGGCCTTTCTGATGTCATTATAGGATTGGTTCCTATATGATCAGATGTGAGTGTTGGGCATGCCTTTTCGATGAGTAGGTCAGATGTAAGTGTTGGGCGGGCCATTCTGATGAGTAGGTCAGATATAAGCGCTGAAGAAGACCTACATGGTGGCTAGGCCTACAACCAGCATGAAAACAGGATGGCTTTGTAGAACTTCCTATGACGAGAAGAATCATGAGATAACACATATCATGATGACTCGAGATGATCCAGATCGAGCTATGATTCAGATCCAGTTATGATGTTTCCAAGATGATCCAGATCCAGCAGTGATGATCCAGATCAAGTGATGATCTAGATCCAGTGATGATGTCTAGTGATGATCCAAATCCAATGATGATCCAGTGATGATCCAAATCCAGTGATGATCTATATCCAGTGATGATGATCCAGATCGAGTGATGATCCAGATCCAGAAATGAAGATGACATGAAGATGAAGATGACTTGAAGACAAAGATGACTTGAAGACACAGATGATGAGAAGATCCAGAGAAGAAGACCAATGATGAAAATTGTGTCGAGAGAATACCTTCCTAGTTAAGAGGGAGTGTTAATGTAATTGTAACTTCGGGATGTATTCACTTGTATTTATTATCTATTGTAACCTGATGTTTATTCTAGGATGTACTTGTGTCATGTCATGCCCCGATGATTCGATCGGGAGGATCTATAATGTAAACAAGTTATGTCAAGTTATTGTGGGTAACCCTCCTATTGTCTAAGGGTTAAAGTCCCCGTAGTTCCAGGGCACTAGGGTTATTAGACTCACCTAGTGAAGTCGGCCCTAGTAGGGTTTTAGTCATGTTAGGAATTAGTATAAATAGAGAGGTGACCTCTCTATTTATCACACACTCATCTACACTTAGTTGTAGAGCATAGCTAAGGAAGAGAAAGACACAGGGGAAAGGAAGGAAGAGGTTACTGCTATCGGGAGATCATCTTACTATTTTGGGGGTTTTAATTTTGGTGATGATTCTATCTCTTAGGAAGTTGTGGGGTTTTCTCCATTTATGGTTTCCATGAGGAAAAAGACTGTGTTCATTATCTCTTGTGTTTTATTGATGTACTTGTTGTTCTCTCAGTTAAATATCCTAACATAACGCTAGCTTGAATGATTAAAAACTAACAAATTGTCCTACATTGATGATTGGATTGAACCCAATTGTACATTTTTCTAGATATAGTAGGAAAGATGGTATCACTGAAATTTACTTCTAGTTTGAAGTGAGACCATAAAAAAGGGAAAAAAACAAGAGGACAAAGCAGTTTGACAATAAATAAAATATTTCTTAGTCACTTCAGTGAAGCTATCCCAAAAAAAATCATGACTATCCATCATAAGTACAATTAGCATATCTAACTTATGCAACATCATCCAAATCAAGCATTATATTTATATGTTATCAATTGCAGATGGATTTCTTTAAAATGGGAGATTTACATGGAGACAAATGGGAATATAGATATTGGAAATAATGGTTTATATATCTATTCTTTCAATTTCTTCATGAAAATAATTACATAGTTGCTCATGATCATTATTTTGACAGATAAAGTTCCTCTACAAAGAGAACTTTTAAATCGTTGTGATCAATTCAATTTCTTAAACATAAAAAATAGTATGATGATATGATCCTCTAGTTAAATCAACACAACATCATTGAACACACAAAATTTAGTTCTGGGTACAAATCCACAAATTCTGACTACATTAAGTCTATTAATTTTCATATTAGATCTCATGGAAATTTGTTGCTAGAAAAGGGAAAAACACTTTGAAGTAAAACTATAAAACTCCCAAAAGGGTAAGGAAAGCTACACTCTTAACATCCACACCCTTTAACTCCTCACCAGTTGTGACCAAAATGAACTTCACTTTAATGTTTTTCCAATATCCATACACACAAATGTAATAGAATAAATGTAATCTCAATAGACATCTCATTTCCAACCACAATGCAACATTAAATTTGCAAATAATATATGCTGCAACAAAAACAAAATTATATGCAATAATAGCATAGGGATATATTGAAGGGTAGCAATGGCATGACCCACATAAACTAAATATGAATGGTGAATGAACATGGAAAGATGACCACTTAATTTTCCAAATCATTAAGATTTATGGAAGGATAGAATGCTTGGTGACAATTTTGTTGCTACCTGATCACACTATTGCTACAATTCAACAAAGGGGGGATAAATTTGCAATAAAGGAAATTTATTGACCTCCAAAAAATTAGGAAGCACAGGTATGCAAAGTTCCTATCCTCCATGTCTACAAATCATAACTTGTAGAGTTATACACATGATTTAAGAAACTCTCATTGCTCTAATATTTGAAGGAAATTCAAAACTCTGTTCTAAAGTAGTGGATGGTTGGTTTTGTCAAAGTGTGGGATGGGTTGTACGACCAACAACCATTTTATAATTGTGGTATGTTTCGGCGTGTTTATAGTATCACACAACAATGAACAAGATAACCTGGGCATGTTTCCTCCATTAAAAAACATGCAAGATATAGGCATCTAAAAAGGGCCACCTACAATCGTTTCATTTCCATATTTAGCTTCGCATCCAACACATTCTACATGAAGGAAGTAGATAATTTTAGGAAAAACATGTAGTAGCAATATCTTAAGAATTAAATGCTACTAAGTGGGTCCCTTTTCTATATCTGAAGGTATGGATGAAGCCCTTGTATAAAATATACTATACATGATTGTTTATCCCAAGCCAACAATGAAGCTCCCTCCTTTTGTGTGGGAAGTTTCCCATTAGATAATGCTCAAGGGTATGGTTAGATCTTATGCAATGGTGTTGTCCCTATGAAAAAAAATTTAACACAAATTTTGAATGAGTTAGGATCAAGAATTTTCGACCCTATTTTAATATACTTGTTTATAGTACTTGTGAATTGCAGTATGGCTAATGCACACAAGGGATATTTGGTAGACAAATTTTGCAGCAATATATAAAATATATCTAGGTTCTAATATTGGAAAAATTCTATAGGTGTTATTGAAAACTCACTTCCATTGATGATTATCGTACAACACCTGAAACTTGGTAAGCATTGCCCAATGAATCTGTAAGTAAAGCAAATCGAGCAACTGATAGTGTACCCAAATTCACTTTTATGGTTGATGCATCACTAAGTAGTTGTTATATGAAGTCATCATCATGATGGGAGATTCAAAGTTTATGTCGTGGATACATATGAGCAAATTCCTGGTTGTTATCTTGGATGGAATTTGAAGAAGCTCAAGGTTTCATAGATGTTTAATGGAATGACGCTGGGAGACGGCCTGAGGGATCCTTATGGTTCTTTGGATCTATGGTGTTAGCGCGAGTTCAATCCTTTATGTTTGTTTCCTTGGTATAATGGTGAATGAAAATCTGTAAGGAAAGAGTACAAGCAACAACTGAACATTGAGAACTTCAAGAGGTGCAATGTTATATAAGTAGAACCCCTCCCCCCCAAAAAAATATTTTTGTAATAAATAAATGGGAGTAATTTATCAACATGGCATAGAGAAAACAAAAAAATATATAGAAGAAATTGAGAGTGCAAAGACTACAATAGGAAATGAAATTTCAAAAGAGCAATGGCTGGCACGTACCTATCAATTGTACAAATACATAATAGCAAGGATAAAACCCCCATTAACCCACACTTGATAGTATTCACAATTAAGGATGCAGTTGAAAGTATTAAGAAGTTATTTTAGGGAAATATAAAGGAAATACCAGTGTTCCGCGTGGAGGATATTTGTCACATCATGCTATTGTCTCTCCTAGAATGCCATTGTAGTGTGTTGGTCAATTGAAGAAGCACCAGAAAGCATAATCTGTTGATGAGCCTGAATATTTCCCGACATCAGACTGTGGAAGAAGTGGATCCATTGAAATAAGTTGACAATCATACATAGAATAATAAGTGATGTAGAACAGCATAGATCTTATGGACCTATCAATAGTGCGTCAAAGTATGTGTGAGGGGTCTCCCTTCGCAAGTAAATGGTCATATAGACATTAGTCACTATGGGTTACCACCAAGGGATAAGAAGCCCTATTTTTCTTGTACGGGGTTGAAATGGGATTGGTAAGCAATATGATACTGGTTTTTTATTTCTTCTGGTCTTTTTTTATTCCATGCCATTACTATCCATTGGGCTCCAGAAGGGAACTGCAGCTATCCATATATACGTTGTAATTCCCTCTAGTTGGTACTTGTTGATGGGAAGGATTGGTATTTTAAAAATATCTTAATTTAAGAATCTTCACTCATTATTGCAATTGGATTTCCTATACTTATTGGTTCTTTTATCTTATTAGTGGCTAAGTCTTGTAAGTAGTCATTTTTAACATATATAAATTTTATGGGGTCCATTTTGAGTCCTTAAAAATATATGTTTTCTAAATTCATATGAATCTATCCCTAGATATATTACTTATTAAGATTCCTCACATTACCAAAGAGAGTGTCCAACATAATAATAATAACCACTAGAATAGGGAGAATAGCTCCCAATATGGAGGATTGAAAAGAAAGAGCACCACAAGATAAATCTAATTGCACTCTCATAGATGTGTCATGAGGTACAATTTACAACTTAGTTGGATATGTCATGATGTTGCATAACAATAATAAACTAAAATGAATAATTTTAATGTTATTTACCATCAAAACACATCCCACTAGGGTGCAAAGTGCAATGAAAAAATATTTTATATGGCCTTGTCTTTCTCTATCAAGCACTATATTGTCTTGTACACTTACAAAAAGTATTTTTTTCTCAGGCCCATTCCTTCACACTAGAACAAAATGCTTTCCGTGTCATGCATTTTCATAGAATCTGATTGATGAAGATTCCATGCATGTTGGCCCCTAGAGCTTCGAGGAACCTAACAAGGCATATTATTGTTCACTTTTGATGTAAAGTAAAGTAGAGGAGTTCATAATTATAGTGCAAGATCTCACAAATACATCTTCGATGCCACCATTGTAGGTACCCAGATCTATCATTGGAATAAAAATGGAGTTTAAAAAGAATGGAGTAATAGAACCACAATACAGATGGAAAACATTTATTGGTATTCCATGGACTAGTTTCTACTGTTGAATCCGTGATTTTATCCTAGTTAATCCATGAGATATCAATAACATTATATTAATAGATTGATAGATATGGAATGGAAGTGATTTCATAATAAATGTTGTGGGGGAGGGGGTTAGAAAGGTACCTTTTTCTATATAATAAAGGGACATTTTTCATATATTATAATTCTTTGGAGATACATCACCTTCTTTTAGGAAAACATACAGAAGTCGATTCAGTCATCAATAGCTTATTCTCCTAGCTGGAAACCAACTATTTTATATATAGAAGGGGATATAACCCTCCTTCATCCTTCCTTCCTTAATCTCCTCAAACTCCAAAAACTCAATTAATTGGACGATTGTACTATGCTCCTCAACAAACTATAAATTAACATAAGTAAGTGTATATTGTAGGTTTTGATGGGTGTGTTAGGCTAGGTGTAGCTTTTATTCCATGGCTCCTTCCTTGTTATTCTCTCCCTAGGTTAGGTGATTCCTGTAGGAATTAGACCATTACATGCATATTTTACATAATTGAATGATAAATTAATACGTATATAAATATTATTCACCATTAACAGAGTGTAAGCAACCCAATAGTTTACTCGAAGCTTCCAAAAATAGAGGTCACAACAACAATAGCATCAACAAGAGCAAAAATGAATGAAGCATATTAGTCAGAAACAAAAAAGAAAATTAATCTGGATATCCACCCCCCTCACACACAACAAATAACCTAAGCTAAATGCATAAGAAGAGAATTTGAGACAAACAATCAGAATGGTATCTAAGTTCAGAAAGACCAAACCCCATACCTTCCTCCTTACTCTTGAACAAGCTGCAGATTCTCGATTCTTAATCATATTCTTATGACATCGCTCCATGGTATGATCTGTTATAGACTTGCACCCTTGTTTCTTCCAGAAAATGGTTCATAGCCAAAAGATGCGGCCATGATAGGGAGATAATTGTTACTGTATTCCTAAGCTGATAATTCACCAAATTGTTGGTGTGGGTGGTGAAATTGCATCCATTCTAGATGATACATGTTTTGAACTAGAAGCATAAAGTCCATTGAAATTATGGTCATGATTCCATTGTTTCCCCCTCACTTAGGACATCCTCCTCCTCTTCTTCCTCTACATCATCCTGCTTCCTAACACCCATCTGTGCAAGAAAATCCTCCACCTCCATGGCTTGAGTAGTTTAAAAATTAGGTATGTGAATGTCTCTTCAAACTTGATCAAGACTACCCCGACTACAACACTCACCTAGAACTGCAGGCCACAGGCTGTGATTCTGATAATACCATCCTCCATGTTACTCTTTCTTATATCTCCACCGTCGTGAATGTTCTCCATTCGCCTTTTTGGGGGTTGCAAGAATCGAAACTCAGAAGGGGAAAGGACGGCCCCCTAAAATATGCATAACCCGCTAACATCATATGCATAACCCCCTAACATCCTAACCATTGATTAAGTTGTGAGAACCATCTATGTTGTGTGCAACCTCGAAATGATCAACATATCTTGTTTGCACGTCCTAGATGTCAGAGTGACAACTTATTTGGTCTCATTGCTTCAAGCTATTGATTTTCTTGTCTTTATTGCATTATGCCAGCTAATCCAAAAAAATCTATTAGTCTACATTAAATATAGATGTTCATAAGCCAATTGGGAAGGATTGGCTATGGTTGGAGGGTTTTTAATGTTTATTGCACAAATGAACTCTATGATAGGATTGGTCATTTTGTTTCATAGTAAAGCGTTTAAATAAACCCTAAATTAATTATGATGTTTAATGGATCAAATGGTATTGAGGAATATGGAGTTCTTACTCTTCCTTTAGGCCACATGTGGGGGTGGTTCATTCTTTGTAATACTCTTGTAATTAAGGATAGGGTGCATCATCATGGTTTCATTTATTGATGTTGTGGTGTAGCATAAACTTCCAACGATTAAGCATACATTGTGGAATTGTTTAGTTGCTACAACATTTCGATCTTGGATATTTGCTTAATATAATATGATACTATTTGTTGCTATCTTTCATTTTAAAGTAATTTTTTGGAGACAAATTGTCTAGATCATGTGGGATCAAATTGACAAGATTATTTTTCTTTTGGTGATGTCAATATTCTATAACATTTCATGAGGAACCATCCTCATTCAATCTAAGATATTTTTATACTTTCCAATTGGAATTGGTTGTTTAGGTTTCGATTAGAATTTCCATGTTTAAGAAAGGATACATATTCTCTATCACTTGGAGGCAAAGAACATATGTTATTTCTCTTAGCATATATAAGCTAGTTTGTTATCAGCGTGGTTGGAAGTGTTATCGTATACATATAGTAAACTCTTAGAACTTATGCATTAGATATGTTGATTTCCTCCATGAAATGTTACCTAATGAATCTATATCTCCATCTAAAAATTCTTAGAGAGATATGAAGGCTTGAAAAATGTATTATTATTACTTTTTTGGAAATAACAATACAAAATTTTCCTTAGAAAAATAGAACCCAACATCAATCATAATTTCTATTGCTCTAATTGCATAATGTTCTGCACATGACTTGTTAATTCTTCATATAACTTCTAGATTCTTCCATACATAATTGCTCATTCTCATATTTAGCAATGTTATTTGTGACTATGGTATACCTAATACATCATAGAGAACAACTCAGTACATATATTAACATGATCCACTATTGTTACTCAAATCTTATGATCCACTCATATGTCCTAATGGTGATCTTGAAGATTGTTTTACATAAATCATCCTCAATCAAAATGTAGCTTCTCAGTAGTGGGCCCAAATCACTTATGAGAGAATGATTGTTATGTGCATAATTCTACAACTTATTATATTAGAATCCAAGGCTATAATTAAACAAACACTTGAAACCTGAAATGTAAACATGAAAGAAAACCAAAATTAACTATGGTTCAAGGGTACGATGTGTTTCTATTGAGACCTTTCTATCAAGTTAATATGACGAAATATTAGAAAGTATATCAAGAAATATACCTACGACTTTGTGGATGTATCATTACCCATAATATTTTTTGTTGGAATTCCATAGTCCAATATTGAATCCATACTAGCAACAAAAGTAGATTTATTAAAAGAAGTTAAAGAATTATGTGTTTGGTGAAATGCCATTTTAAACTAAATACAAGAAAACACCTTGAAGTAATAAATTGAGGGTATGAAGACCTATAATATTAAAGGTTATATGAATTCTTTAATAGAAAATGTGTGATGTTAATAGAACAAATAATTCCCACATCTTCACATGACATAAAAATTCCAGGTAATCTCTGATTGCAACCATCATTTTATCATGCAATGAAATAACTCTAATGGACCCAAAATCTTTGAAAGATTTCATGAATTAAATGAAAATAATTATAAATTACCAAAAAAAGGTATTGGTTAATCATAGATATAATAGATAAATAGATAGTCCCACCCAATCAATAAATATATTAGATATTGCTTGATAGTACAAATCACATCAAGAGGAGAACAAGACTCAAATCATTCCTCTCGAAATGATTTTGTTGTGTACCAGTCTACGTGACAACAAATAAGCACACTAGTATCATGGCACACAGTGGAGAAACTAATGTTTTGGGTTGAAACCATATATGTTCCACACAAACACTATGCACATATGGTATTTGGATTACACTAACAGGTGCAAGATTTCCTGAAAATACATTATTGAAAGAGTTAAGGTGATATATAACTAGTGGGATCAAATCTACAAAAGTGCTAGACAAAGTTACAAACAATGTTTATAAAATTGCATATAAACATGATACATGATAAGCAAAATCATCTTATGCATCACTTCAATTTTCCGAATGAAAATCTATAATTCTGCAGCTTAAGAGTTATGTTTGCTTAAATTAGTCACCTAGAAAATTATTTAATTGACCTCATGGATATATGAAAAATCTACAAATTGGAACCTAGATTAAATTAGTAATCTAGTGGATCAATTTAATTTGTCCCATAGATACAACCCAGACTTTCTCTATCAATAATTGTTGCAGGGAATTGATATATGTTTGGTTTAATTTGAGAGTTTAATTTGATTTTAATATGTGCATAGCAACCCTCACGCCACAAAGTTGATTGAAATTTATAGTGGTAATCTTGCTGTCTTCTAAAAGACTGGATATTCGGCTTTGTGGTTTGTTCAAGTTTATATTGTATTGCATTCCAGGGTTAGATTGTATTGATTGAAAGGCATTCAAGTACATTAACCAAGGGATTAGTGATCTATTATAACCCAGAGCCAAGTGATGTTTGTTTTGGTGAGTTTATTGTCTCATCATAGTCAATATGAAAATTATGTTTGTATTATGGTCTCTTCCTTCCTCTCTGCTTCCCATGGATTCAAATATTCCCCTTGGATATTATTGGCCTAGAATCTGACCAACCATCCTAATTGTTTTCCATAAAAAAATCACTGGAAACAAATTGCACAATCCATTCGAAAAGAAAGAAATTACATTTTGAACGTGCATTCCCATTCCAAGAACCTCCAAAATTTTTGTCCCTTCAAACTAAATCTCCAAAAGAAAATAAATGATCTCCTAGATAAACTCTTTCCTTCTCTAAAAGTTCATACAACTACATAAAATAGTCATTTATAGTCATAAACGTGTCTCAATAGATTACATAAAAACTATTCAAGAAAACAATCCCTACTATAATGTTTTCAACACTACATAAATGACAAAAATAGGTTGGAAACTAGACTTTAGAGGATCAAGACCTTTGTAAAGATATGCACTTTTATTTGAAGGAATGTATAATCATTAGAATAGTTTGATGTGTTCAAATACTTGTCCATCCTTTGATTCCAACACTCTGAACAAACTCCAACCTCAAGTTGTAAATTTTTTTGGAAAGGCTATCAATAATACCATTAAGTTCTTTGTAGAGAGATATATGACATGTCTTGATTTAAGCTATCTATAGATACATATTTGACCTCCAAGATCACATAAATACTGCATAGAATGACATCAAAATGGCACCACAAAAGTATCATAAAACAACAAAATGATGGCTGAAAAAACAAAATACAGTACATAATTTGAGAGCAAAATATATCAACAAAGTTCACTTACCCATTTTAGAGTGAATACCAGAACCTAAACCTTTAGATCCTATGCAAATGAAATCATATTTCAACAAAATGAATGGGAAATCACAATGTAACAAACATTTTAAATGTTGTGGAATTCATGGTTTTTCTCCACAATGCACAAATATTGTTGAAATGAACAACAAGCTTAGATATTCAGAGGCCAATAACAAGGCCTCCAAGCTTCCATCCCATAACCCAAACAAGGGTTGTATAAAGATATTCGAACTTGATCAATATCACTACTAGTGTTGTCCATACAAAACAATAGAAATATTTTGCATGCAATTAAAAAGACTCCATAATTGCCATAGGCTACTCAACCTTTGAACAAAAAAGACAAGTTCGACATAGTGCTCTAACACCATAACACCATGTAATTGAAATCTTGAGTGGGATACCAAGGAGTGTACCAAGAAGAATAATTCACACAAAAAATATTGAGACAATGACATTACATGGTAAACCCCTAAAAGAGGGAAGAATACATGGAGCAATAGAGTAGTTGTATCACCACTCAAGAATGGAAGGATTTGGCATCTAGCCATCACAAAAAAATGGCACTCATGATCTTAAGTTTATAACATATAAATCATGGACATGTGAAGTGAAAAGTCAAGAATAGGAGAATTGTGTAATCACCTATGCACAAAATATAATTCTTACAACACTAAATTACAAAAATGCACTAATGAAACATGTTAGAGAGAACAGACTAATAGTACATTAACCAAGTTGATCAAAATAAATAAGTACCAAAGAACAAAGAATAAACACACAAGTAGTATATTAAACCAAGTTGATATAAAAAACCCCCATAATATATAGTATCCAAACACAACCTAGTCATTCCTTGAGATAGACCACACTTGTCAAAGAAAATAATGTTGTAGATCGAGTCTTTCTAAGGTTTGGGTCATGTCAAGGATGCAACACGAGTTATGTGGTAATGTGGTAAATTTAATGGAACATATAATGAGGTGGTTCCCCCAATAATGTGAACTTTTCAAAATGAGGCCAAATGGAAATAGGATGAATTCAAGTGAATAGATGCCCTTCAACTAAATATATGAACTGATAAGAATCCAACATGCTTAAAGAAACAATGTGTAATTTTGTAGTATTATTGTATAAGTTCCTTACTTGGGACCTTATGTAGAAATACAATTTCAAGGCCCAAGAATATGCATTCTTAGTAACAACCAAATGAAACAATGTCACATCTATTTTTCCACTACTCGTTTTCCTCATGGGAATGGCTTCTCATTCGGTAGTCTTTGTTATATTTTTATCATTCAAGCTACCATTATGATCTTAGGATCTTTAACTAAGAGAATAACATGTACAAAAATAAAACACAAGCACAACACAAGAGACAAGAGACACAAATAATTTTCCTTGGGGAAACCATAAAGGAGAAAACCTTGCAACTTCCTCAGAGATAGAATCAGGACCAAATGTAAAACCTAAAAACTTAAACATGATATCCCAATAGCAACAGTCTCTCTCTCTCACACTGAGAGATCTTCTCCTCTCTCACTCATGCGCCCCCAATGAGTGTGTGTGTGTGTGTCCTAAATAGAGAGACTCACTCTCTATTTATATCCTTCCATTCACTTGGAACCCACTCCATCATGTTGTCCTCACTTAAAATTTACTTACTAGAGCCGACATCTCTAGGAGTGTCTAATAACCCTAGTGCCCCACAACTTGTGGGGTCGTTTCCTCCTCCGACCAACAAGGATTTTTATCCTTAACATAGTGGTGGGGACTATTGCCTTGACTTACAATGACTCACCTAGGATCGACTTCACTAGGATAGTCTAATAACCCAAGGGCCTCACAACTATGGGGACTTTAACCCTCGACCAATAGGAGGGTTACCCACAATGACTTGACATGACTTTCTCATTATAGAAACTTCCCAGAATAAACATCAAGGTATGACATGACTCAAATACATTACAATACATCCCAGAATAAACATCAAGTTAAAATACATAAGAAATATGGATGAATACATTCTGAAGTTACAATTACATCAACACCCCCTATTAACTAGGAAGGTATTCTCTCAACATAATTTGTCAGCGCAAGTCTTCTTCTATGTATCATCTGAATCATCATTGAGTTCTCATCATCTTCGTCTTCAATTCATCTTCATCTAGATCTAGATCATCACTCAATCTGGATCATCATCACTCGATCTCGATCATCATCACTGGATCTGGATCATCTCTTGATCTCGATCATCATCACTAGATCTAGATCATCTCTCGATCTAGATCATCATCACTGGATCTATATCATCACTTGATCTGGATCATCATTGGACATCATCACTGGATCTAGATCATCACTTGATCTGGATCATCACGGCTGGATCATCTTCACGATTCTTCTCATCACAGGAAGTTCTATAGAGACAACCCTTTTTCATGTTGGTTGTATGCCTAGCCTCCATGTAGGTCTTCTTCACCACTTATACCTGACCTACTCGTCAGAAAGGCATAGCACTCACATCCATCCAGGAGGGAACACATCCTGCACACAATGATGGAAGAGTTCTGTACTTCCATCCAGGCTCGAACACATCCTGCTCACAATGATGGAATATTTCCACACTTCCATCCAGGCTAGAACACATATTGCTCACAATGATGGAAGATTTCCACACTTCCATCCAGGCTGGAACACATCCTGCTCACAATGATGGAATATTTTCACACTTACATTCATCCAGGATGGAACACATCCTTCTCACAATGATGAAAGGGATCTGCACTTACATTCATCTAGGCTAGAACACATCCTGCTCACAAAGATGAAAGGGATTTGTACTTACATTCATCCAGGTTGGAACACATCCTACTCACAATAATGAAAGGGCTCTGCACTTACATCCATCCAGGATAGGACACATCCTACTCACAATGATGGAAGGGCTTGCAATCATATCTGATCTTGTAGGAACCAATCCTATAGTCACATCAGAATGGCCCCTAGTCCTCGACTGAGCTACCTGGTAACTGACCAGGGGCCTCCATTCTCCTAGAGAATGGCAGTTTCCCTTACATCTGACCTGCTCGTCGGAATGGCCAACACTCACATCTGACATGGAAGGAACCTAATCCTTTATCCATGAAAAAATGGTTCATCCCTTACATCTGATCAAGTGGGAACACATCCCTCTATCACATCAGAATGGCTTCTCAGTCCTAGACTGAGTTTTCCTGGTAACTAACCAGGTGCCTCCATTCCCAAAATGGCAGTTGCCCTTACATCTGTCCTGCTCAATAGAATGGCCAGCACTCATATCTGACATGGAAGGAACCAATCCTTTCACAATGACAGAATGGCTCAGCCCTTATATCTAACCTACTTGTTAGAATGGCTATGGATCTCAGCACTCATATCTGACATGGAAGGAACCAATCCTCTCACCATGACAGAATGGCTTAGCCCTTATATCTGACCTACTCATCAAAATAACTATGAATCTTAGCACTCATATCTGACATGGAAGGAACCAATCCTCTCACCATGACATAATGGATTAGCCCTTACATCTAACCATGTAAGGAACCAATCCTCTCACCATGTCAGAATGGCTATGGGTCTCATCACTTTCTCTTGGAGGAAACCTCGATCTGGAGAACACCAAGCTTCTCCCTGAAGTACTTGAACTTCAGCCTAGCCAATGGCTTTGTCAATACATCAGCTAGCTTTTCCTTCATCGCAACATACTGGGGCTTCACCGCTCCCCTCTACACCATATCCCTGATATAGTGATACTTGATCTCAATATGCTTCGACTTGTCATGGAACATTGGATTCTTTGACAACTTCATGCAACTTTGGTTGTCACAATGTATACAAGTAGCACCCAATTGGAGATCAAATATATCAGACAGTAGCTTCCTAAGACATACTGCCTCGCAACTAGGTGAACAAGCTACAACATACTCTGCTTCAGCTGTACTCAGTGCCACACAGGATTACTTCTTGCTAAACCAAGAGATCGCACCTGATCCCATACTGAAGCAACACCCTGAAGTGCTCTTCCTATCAATGGCATTGCTTTCCCAATATGAATCAACATAACCTTCCAGGTTAATCTTTTGATTTGCATCGTACTTGAGCCCATAATCAACTATACCCTTCAGGTACCTCAGAATATGCTTTGCAACAATCAAGTGAACATGTTTTGGATCTGTTAGGAACTAGCTCAAGGTGTTCACAGCAAAGCAAAATATTTGGTCTTGTGTTCGCCAGGTATATCAAGGACCCAATCATCTGACAATACATCATAGCATCAACTGTCTCTAATGAAGCATCACTCAATAGCTTCATGTTCGATGCCATAGGTGTGGTCATGGCCTTGCAGTCAATCATCCCGAACCTCTTCAAGATCTCTACTGAATACTTCCTTTGTCCAAGGAAGATTCCATCTGCATTCTTCCACACCTCCATGCCTAGAAAAATAGTGCATCAACACATAACAGGAGCATCACTAGTCTTCCACCTTCAACCTTGAAGCAAAGGTTAGAATTTGCTTTACTCTCAGTAAATCCTAGAGTCATCAGTAATCTATCCATCCTGTCGTATCATGCTGAACCTTAGATCTTCTGCAATCACTCCCTCTAAAGCGGAGCATCATACTCCCTATGTCTTCTGTACTCTATGCACTGAAACATTCTGTACCAGAGTGACAAGTAGCTTCCTATGCTACTAATATTCTATGTGACCATCTAGTGTATAGACTTGCATCTTCAACCTTGTAGCAAAGGTTAAGATCCTCATCAAGCTCATCATATATGTGTTTAAATTCTTACTGGTTACAAATGTCTCTTTGTAGTCTAGGCCTTCTTTTCGCGAGAAGCCTTGTGCTACGAATCTTGCTTTGTATCCCACGATGTTTAAATCTACTGGATGATGGAACTACGAACTTCCATTCATGTATCGATACTACAACCTAGACATCATTCTTCTTGAACTGGAATTATTCATAGCTTGAAGGTTCTGCATTAATGATGTCACTGTATTCATCATATTAATCTTGAACTGTCATCACTTGTTCTTCAGAACAAGTCTCATCCTTCTTTGCTTGTAGGCGATTATGTATGCGATGTTTCTTACAAGTCAAATGCATTTGTATGGTTAGAAACATTTCATAAGGAATATTCAAATTGGAAAATTCTAATGCATAAATATGTGATCAAGCAACTACTTTAGCCAATACAACATTCATCCATATCTCACGAAATGTTTCTAGATGCCTTCCATCTCTACCAGGACAACATTGAGATTGTGCACTAATCCAATATGTCAGCAAAGAGGTTTCATTCTAGATAAGTAGAAATGGAGAGTTTTTATAGCACAATGAGCTACTTACCCATCATATGCATATTAGTAGTATACTGTCGTTAATGCAAACATCCTATCATGCATAATACATCAACTAAATATAAACAAATGCATAACAAAACAATATCATGAAATGACAATTGAAGACTTATCTTTATTTGTTTCGTGGGTAGCCTCCTTCTTGAGCCTTCATCTTCATCATCTTTTTCATTCATAATAGCATCATTTCTTATCCAAAAGATAAGATGGATAAGAGGTTCTTCAAGAGTTCAGATCTTCATATTCCTCATCGCTTGAGGGATCTTCTTTGGATGGTAAGAGCTTGATATTTAGTTGCTCCCACCTTCTCTTCTCAAGCTACTTCTTCTTGTGTGTTCTCTTCCCAGAGTCTACTGAAATTAATCACACATTCCTCGCATGAATGAATCCCATGATCTTGGGAGGCCATTCAAGGTGGCTATCACCACTTCTGCATTCTTCATTTCTTCTTTTGCCACTTCAAGTTGTTCTTAAGGTCATATTTTGATCTATGTTCTTCCCTTAAAATATCTTGGTCAAGGAATCAAACATCTTTGGTGTCTTTAAGGAAGACACTTGTAGTACAAGTTGATCAACAATGATCTTCTTGGCCTTTACCAAGTTTTTCTTGTGTAAGGCTTCTAACCTCATCTCCCTCTGGAACTCGAACCTCTCTACTCATGTAGTTGTCCAATTCATTTTCTTCAGAGAGATCATATACTTCCATACTTGGAAGTTGTCAAATTCACCAAGCTTATCATCAAGCTGATGTGATATATCACTTTGAAATGAGAACCTCAAATGAAAATAGCAAAGGATTAGATCTTACCAATTTGAGGTGTCCGTTCTAGTTCTGGGGCTAGCTGATCTAGGGTTTGTCACAGAAACCCTAATTTTAAAAACTTGTAATATTTCATATCTGATTGGATAGGCAGATAGATATCTTCAAATGGAGTTTTCCAATGTACTCCTTTTCTGAAAACAGTGGAGGGAAGCTCTCGGAATAGGAAGCCCTAGTTTTCCAATTTCTTTCGCAGAAATGCTTGTCACTATTTCTATGATATCTCCAAAATTACTACTCCAATGTGTCTTAAATTCTGCATTGAGGTAACCTCGCATGTCCCTGATCAAACACCATAGGTTTCATCATAATTGGTTTCACCAATTGTGATTTATGATCCTTTTCCCAAGGTGACCTGTTACAGGACTATTTAGAATAGTGAAGTTGTATGGACTACCATGTGTCACTTTTTCATATTCTATGTCTGAAATTAGGACAAAAAAAAAGTCCATTCCCTTTCTGTAACAGCTTCAGGAATTCCATTTGGACCTCTGTAGCCCAAGCTATAGCAATTCTCCCCAGGTGTCCTGTTTATGGATGAATTCTGGAAGAGGTTGGAACCCTAACTTGGAGGGATCATACCTCCCAGAGTATATCGAATCTGAGCTTGAGTTTTGGAAAAAATGTTCATAAGGATTTTATATTTGGACCTTGAAATTTTCATCTCCCGAACCTTTTCCAATCTCGGGATATATCGAATGTACTAAAACTTAGTTGTTTTAGTATTTAGGGTTTTTCTAGCTCGGGGTCAAACTAGGGTTTGACATTCCTAGAGTTTCACCAAACCAAATTTCTTGATCCAGGTCTCTAAACTTAGATTTTTATGAGGAGAAAAATTCTATTCTGGCCTCACTCAAAAATTACTCTTCTGTAGAAATCCCTAATTTCCGCATCAAAAACTGAAAAATGCTCGGAATCAAATTTTGCTTCAACGAAAAGATGCGCCCTTCAACGGAAAGTTAGCCTAGCATACTTTTGCTGATGGGTTGTGGAGAGAGACCCAAAAATTAAGAAGCCATAGCTTTTGCAGCTGCACAATGTCTTGTTGGTTTCCCAACAAGATCCCTTTCCAAGCTACAAAGGAAAGGGAACCCACCAGAGATAAGTTTTTTTTAATTTTTTTTTTGATTTTCTGTAGCTTTTAGCTACAGAATTACCATACGTGGATTTTTCCTTGGTATTTTTCATTATTCTTTTGGTTTTGATTTTGTAATTATTTTATTTGACTTCTGTAAATAATTTTTTATCATTGGAAAGATAAAAATTTCAAATAAATAATTTAAAAACATGTCTAAACCAAGAGATGATCAGTGTCTTTGTTTAGAACTGGATAATCTACACATAAGAAACACAAGCTTCATCAAAAATATATTTGAAACCTAATGAAGAGGAAGTCAAGTCATAGGTGTATATCAAAAAAACTGTGTTAAAATATTTCATCATTTTATCACTAAAATGTTATTGAAGACTAAGATGATGATGAATGTTTTAACCACCATCCTTACCTTATTTTTGGCCTTCATTTCATTTGCTATTCTATGGTTGCTTAACATTATTGATTTCTTATGGTTGCATGACATTATCATTTTGGTTCATTGGATTTTTCATAAGCTATTAGAAATATTGAGTTTCGATTCATTCGATATCCACCACCTCATTGAAATTAATATGGGACATGACTGAAATCTAAAGAGACATGACACATCTGCATTTTCATTATGACATAAACTTATACCTGTCACCTGACCAATTGATCACCTGCCACCCGTTCTTTATCCCGAATCCACTTAACTAGAGCTTCGTACTCTTAGTACTTGTGCCATAATGTATGTGAAAGGGAAGTAATGATCCTCGATAGCTTCATGTTGATCAATCCATTATAGGGTTTGGTTTGAAAACCCTCAGACTTGTTCGAATTATGAGTAACGTTTTGGTTTAGTCTGTCTGGAAATTCACGTAGCTGTTGGTTCCATTGGCTTTGAAGAACAATTCTTCATAGTTTGGCTTGCTTCTGACTCATGTTGAGTTGGTTCATACTGTAAATTCATTACAACGCAATTCTTGGTAAGTTCTAAATCCATTCTTTAACTCAGCAATCTTTTCATAGATTGAAATGGACTATGAATTTTGTCTCGGCTGTCAATTGCATCTCTGCTTTTGATATATTTGAAAACTCTTCGTCTTGGCAAATTCAGGTTACTGAAAAGCATATTTATTGAGGGAAATGGTTCAGGGTTTAAACTGAAGTAATTGGTTTTGGAAATTATTGTCTTGCAAGAATTTCTGTTTGATTTAATTCGATGATTGGCATGTATTCTTGAATCATCAAAAGATGTACATACTGTAAATCTCTATTCTTTCAAATGATCCTCTCTCACTAATTCATTTTGGGTGATAATATTCATTTTTACAGAAAATTCATAAAATGATATTCTTGTTTACACTTTTACAAGAATGTTGTAGACATATCACCTGGAAATTGTTTTTTATCATTTGAATGCACAAATGTCTATATAGAATCGTTTCATTTGAATCATTTGTAAGCTAGAAATCATTATGTTGTTTGTTCATATACAATTTTGTAACATTGAGTCTCGTCTTTGTTTGAAATTTAGATTTCTATATCAAAGATTCAATGAGATAATTGTTAAAACAAATTGCTTTTGATAATGAAAGTCTTGTTTAGAATTGACAGAAATAACCAAGAAGTACTATTCTTTGAAAAACATAGTTGATTAGATAATCGTAATATTGTTTGCTTTGCGATTAAATTGATGATTATTTGAAATCAATTCTGTCTCTCCTTCAAGACTTGAATTATAATCTTCTGATGTTTGACCGATTGTTAACTTGATCAAAACAGTTCGAATTTGAATCAAAAGTGCTGAAGAAATGATTAACGGAATGAGTTTCGATTTCAAATTTTTGGTTCTGAGATAAATCTAGACTGATGAATATACAGAAATAGTAAATGTCTTATACATATGAATAATAATGAAAGTGACTTTCCCTTACTGTTTCATTTATGAGAAATTCTCTAAGATTGTTTTGAGAATTGAAGTCTAGATCTTTCAAAGTATTATGATTTCTGAGACTTATTCATGCTTCATCAGCTGTCATTTATGATATCTCTCTGAAATAGATTAGTCATATTTCTGTTCAAAGGTTTTCAGCAGATTTAAACATGAAGATTCAAGTTTAAATCACATTTCTAAGTATTACTTTCAAGAATCAATGAAAAAAATTAATAATGAAGAGTCAAATTTAAAAAACAGTTCTGAATTCTGCTATTAACAAAATTGATAAAAACAGGAAAAGAATAGGATTATTACTCACTGTTTTTTTGAAAGCTTTTGTTTTTGTCAAGATTAAATAAATGAATCTAAAAATTTAAGCTATCTTTGAACAGTCAATAACGCTTCTAACTGAAAGAAAACTTATCTTTACCCTTCTGTCACTATTTAAGAGGGTTGCACATTTAGGATTGTCATCTTTTGGAACTCACGAGAAAGATTGGATGCCAAGTCAAAGGAAGAAAGTCTTGCCACGATTTTCGTTTCAAGCTGGAAACAGAAAACGCGTGCTTCAATAGACAGATGTTTTTTCGGGACACATTGTGAGCAAATGGAGATAGATACTAAAAATCTGCCACATGGTTTTTTTCCAGAACGGGCTATTTAGCTGTCTTCAGAGCGATTTCCTCAGAAAGTGAGGGATTGTGGGACATTTTCATGGATCTTTGAACATGTTTTTTCAAGATGTGCCTAGAAAAATGATTTTTGTTTCTATCTTAATCTCTGTTTTTCTATTTAAAAAGAGAGAAGATCATTTGTATGAGGAGCAACCTGAAGGGCAGAGAGTGGAGGATTTCTCTTCTTGAAGAATGATTTCTTCAATTAGGATCGAAATGCTTGATTGCTGAGAGCCCAATCTTTGAAGACCAAATGATTTTGGTTTGAATATGAAACTATGTTTCCTGAAAATGATTTTTTGAGGAATTGGGGTTTGTGTGTTGGAAGCTGGAGTTGTCCATTGCTTGTTAGCTGGGTCGAATTTTGGGTTAGGAGGAGCAAATTTTGAAGATACAGTTTGTCACGTTGGAAGTGCATTTAGACGAGTCAGCTATCAAATGATTTTGTGGTTGTTTTCATCTTTTGACTTTCAAACAGTTGGTAAACTGTAATGTTTTCTTTTCAGTTAATGCAAAGTGAATGATTTCCCTTTTGTCATTTATTCTGAAAAGATTCATCTTGTCTCTAGTTACCTAAATTTGATGGCAGTTAATTATTATACTGAGTTTTATCACATGCAATTATTTGTATCTGATTTTGAGATTTGAGTAAATTGTTTAAAAGAATCATTTCTGATTTAAATACATTTTATTCAAATTTGACTCACACAATAAAATATTGCTGTCAAGTATTAGTTCTTTAATGCTATTATTCGACTAGAAATATTATTAATATCTGAAGATTGAACGATTTCTCGTTTCAGATTTATAATCATTTCTATTTGCATCTGTTAAGATAAAGAAACCAGTAAAAGATTTATCTTGATCAAGAATTAGATTGTGTTTTTATAAGCTAAGTTAGGTTTAAGATTACTTTTGCTCTGATACAATTAACGATGGATTATTCTATTTATTGGTTGTAATCAGATTTAGAATAGGTTAATCTTTTATTTTCTTAAAAATATAGAAAAAAGCTAAAAACAGTCCTATCTTTCAGACATCATTTGATTCCTAAATCTCATGCTTTGTGAATCTTTAGTCTTTCATTAGTTAGCTTTTACATCGGAATAATTAGATTTACATTAGTTAGAGTTAGTTAGTTTCATTAGTTGTTAGTTTTATTATTGAGTTGATTTAATTTAATCTTTTAGATTTAATTTCCTCCTTAGTTTCTTTATATCAATTCATTGGCTGACGGAGCCATAATAAACCGTCGAGGATAGCCATTCCAAACAGCTTGGAGCCTGTTTAAGGATCTCGGACTGGGTTATTTCTCCCTGTTGCGAGCAAGTCACACTTTCCCGTCAACATGTCTTTTTCTTAGGTTAGCTCTGATACCATGTTATATTTTTATCATTCAAGCTACCATTATGATCTTAGGATCTTTAATTGAGATAATAACATGTACATCAATAAAACACAAGAACAACACAAGAGACAAGAGACACAAAGAATTTTCCTTGGGGAAGCCATAAAGGAGAAAACCCTGCAACTTCCTTAGATATAGAATCAGTACCAAAGGTAAAACCTGAAAACATAAAGATGATCTCCCAACAACAGCAGTCTCTCTCTCCCACACTGAGAGAGATTCTCCTCTCTCACTCATGCGCCCCCAATGAGTGAGTGTGTGTGTGTCCTAAATAGAGAGACTCACTCTCTATTTATATTCTTTCGTTCACTTGGAACCCACTCCATCATGTTGGCCTCACTTAACAATTACTTACTAGAGCCAACATCTCTAGGAGTGTCTAATAACCCCAGTGCCCCAAAACTTGTGGGGTCTTTGCCTCCTCTGACCAACAAGGAGGTTTATGCTTAACACAATGGTGGGGACTATTTCCCTGGCTTACAATGACTCACCTAGGCTCGACTTCACTAGGATATTCTAATAACCCAACGGCTCCACAATTGTGGGGACTTTAACCCTTAACTAATAGGAGGGTTACCCACAATTACTTGACATGACTTTCTCATTATAGAAACTTCCCGGAATAAACATCAGGGTATGACATGAATCAAACACATTACAATACATCCTAGAATAAAGATTGGGTTATAATACATAAGAAATACAGATGAATACATTCCGAAGTTACAATTACATCAACAATGTTTTAATTTAATCGATCTAAGTATATGGGAAGATCCCCATACTTAATATGTGGGGAATTTGAATGGCCTATACTTATTTATCTATATTTGAAAATAAGTCAATCCTCCCATCTCATCTCTTCCCTCAAATATTTCCATGTTCCAAAATATTAATAATAACATCCCTCCCAAAGCTCCATGTCATCTTGAGACCTAAACCATATTTTGGGGTGAACCACTAAGGATTAGGACCTAATGAAATTCAAAATTATAGTAAGATATTTCCCAGAACCATGCATGTTTCCTAGATTAACACTAATGGAAAAATTGATCTTCATCTCTTAGACTTATACTTCCAAATTTTGATATAAGAAGGCCATGATATGAAATTAAAGCAATTTGTTAATACTTTTGTCTATAGTTCGTACAAATAGTAACTTAATAGGTGGCTTCACAATGGGTGGATTACTAATTATACATTTTTCTTAAGGACACACTTTTGTGGCTTTCATCTCATTAGTTCAACTATTTTCAATCTTATGTTAGTCCAACTATTTGCAGTCTTTTGTCTTTTTACCATGTACTACCTTGTGGATTGATTGCCTCTTCTCCATTGCTCACTTTAGTCTCCACATTACCATCGTTCTTGGTCTATTCCTTGTTATAGGTATTCTTGAAGTGTCAAGTAAGGATGGAATAGTTGATCCTAACTTAGGAGGAAGAGGTATCAAAAATATTAAAGTGCACACCATATCCTTCTTGTAGGTCAATAATTCCATATGCAAAGGATTATATGATGGATTGGGAACAAAAGTATCCCATGAGCCCTAGAGGAAACTTTTATGGCTTCAAACTCTATATTTTGACCTTGGATTGTGTCTAAAGTCATGGAAACCATCCTCAATTTTCCAAACTAAGAACGACCATCATATCCTGATCACACGACAAAGATTAGTTTGCAAGACCTTTGTGGTGTCTAAGGGACACAAAGATGTCTCATGAGCCTCATCTAGACAAATATTATGATATAATATCCTAGATTTTCCAATTGAAACACATATTGGGAAATATGAACCATATCTAGTGGTCTAAACTTCAAAATGGGTACCATATCCTAGTTCTAGAAAAAATATTCCCTATGGACTAGCAATATGGTGGTTTGGGACCACACACATGGAATATGAGCTCCATAAAAAAATGTTATAGTGTTATAAAGTCCTATATTTTTCATTATACCATGGAATGGTCCTTAAGATCCATCCCTATTGTTTCCCTCCTCAATGCGGTGGCTATATCTCACATGTAGGGTAAGGATTCCCTACATAGGCCCTATTGAATGATGTGGGTTACTATACGAAGAACATGAGCCCCACATAAAAAATTTCTATTCTAACAACATGGATTTTGGTGTCAAACCATGGATTAGTGACCAAGAAGGATCTAAGATGCAACAAAATTTAAAATGGCCACCATACATTTGTCATAGGAGAAATATGGGCTAGGGCCTCATGGATGGCTTATGTAGAACCCGAAAGCTACATGTTATCAACTAAAACTCTCAATATTCACCCTAGAACATGACTTGGGTTGTGATAACCATCCTTGGTGTACTAAACCTTCAAATGTGACACCATGTCATCTTACTCACATGTCAAATATTTCCTATGCATGGCCTATGTTGTGTCTTAAAGACCCACACATGGCATGTAAGGCTTAGTGATATATTCCATGGACTCAAAACCTAGGTTTTTGCACGATACTATGCACTTACCAAAAAGAAACATATCAAGTCTTTAGAATATTTAAATCACCACCATATCGAATTTGAGGCCTAATATTATGTATTATGGACATGTATGATCCCCCGAGTGAGGAAACATGACATGTGATCCCCGTATACATACATGTTATGGCCTAGTGCCTTTCCTTTTATCCCTAAACCATGGCATGGTCGACATTGAGAACCATCCTTGGTATTCTATTTCTCAATATGATGGAGATAACTCACTCATATGCTAAATATTTCCTATGTGGGGAATCTGTGCTTGTTTGGGGTTCTACACATGACTACGATGCATAGGGGAAACTAGACCTTATAAGTTGATTCCAAACCATGGTCTAGTTGTAAAAAAATATTCATGGTGTTATACATCTCAAAATGGACACCATATCCCACTCAAAAGCCAAAACATACCCTTGTAAGGCCTACGTGATGGAATCAAGTCCAACATAGAGTCAGGGGTCATTTATGGGTAATTATGGGTAAATAAAGGGTAGTTATGTATTTATTAGTGATAATTTGTGGTAAATGATTGGTGATTAAGGTCATTTAGGGGTAATTATTGGGTCATGAGTTGTGGTAATTAGGGGTTAATAAGGGGTCAATTATGGGGTAATTAAAGGTTAATTAGTGGTAAGTAGGGGCCATCTAAGCCCAAGGGCTTAGATAAACCAACAATTTCCCATGATGTTAGGAATTTAGTTAGGTTCATGGTGGCATGTGCCCATTTCGAATCCCTATGTTTAAGGAACAATACTCTACATCAATGGGTTTACTATATAATATGGCATCTATGAATGTTTGGAATCATATCTAGGGTTTCTCTACAATATTGTTTTCCTTGGAAAAAATTAGGGGCCATTTATAGGTTATTAAGGGTTAAATCTCGTGATTTTTTGGGGTGGGGGTATAAAAACCGCCTTGAAAATGAATTTTAGGGGGGGTCTTTCAGACCCTCCCAAAAAATTCATAACAATTGGACTTTTGTGGTGGATTTAAAACAGCTAGCCCCAACAGTCCAATTATCATGAATTTTAAGGGTTTTTTTTAAAAACATCCTTACAAAGGACCTTTAGGGGGGATCTTTCACCCCCCCCCCCAAAAAAAAAATGTCATGATAATTGGACTTTTGAGGATGGATTTATAACAGTTGCCCCTAAAAGTAAAAATTCTGATGACTTTTAAGGGATTTGTTTTTTAAATACCTTGAAAAGGACCTTTTGAGAGGGGTCATTCAAACCTTCCAAAGAAAGGTCATGAAAATTTGAATTTTGAGGGAGGATTTATAACCACCACCCCCAAAATTCAAAATTATCATGAATTTTAAGGAGGGTTTTTTAAAAACCTCCTTGAAAAGGACGTTTAGGGGGGTCTTTCAACATCTCCCCTCCCCCCCGCTAAAAAAAATGTCATGGAAATTAGACCTTTGAGGAAGAATTTATAACAACTTCCCCCAAAATTCCAAATTCTCATGAATTTTGGGGTCAGCTTTAAAACAACTTCCCACAAAAGTTTAATTATCATGAATTTTGGGGGAAGATTTTAAACAAACGCCCCCAAAAGTTTAATTATCATTACTTTTGGGGGTGTTTTTAAAACAAACGCCCCTAAAAGTGTAATTATCGTGACTTT
>LPNX011229345.1:260305-286525 GCA_001517045.1 Pseudotsuga menziesii | reverse complement strand
CCCCCCCCCCCCCACCCTCCACCCCCCAAAAAAAAGTATCATGAGAATTGGACTGTTGGGGGTGTTTTTTTAGAACCGCCCCCCCAAAAGTCCAATTCTTGGTACTTTTGAGGGGGGTCTTAAGAACACCCCCCAAAGACCTAAAGAAACATTTTGGGGTGGATTTAGAAAAACTTCCTCAAGAAAAAACCACCCCCAAAAGGGTATTTTTTTGTAGTGAATCTTGCACCAGTCCCTTTACTGCATCAATGAACTTCATATCATAGTGTGGAAACCTTCCAATGAATGCCCATACATATGTGGAACCAGAGTGAATTTTTTCTCTCATACAACAATTCCTACGGAGTGTTTTGACATCCAAATTAACAAGTTTGGATGTAGGATTAAGAAGACAAAGGTCCCTAGTGATTTTGTTCATGGTAGATTGTGACAACACCTGGCAAAACGCATTCTAATACTTTTAACAAGGTTTCTTTCCAGTTGCACTAAATGAATATACTAAACATATAACAATATTAGAACTTGGCTCAAAACTATTTATCATATTTATCCTTAAGTTTATCCTAACAACATCCATACACCTAGATTTTAACAACGATACAAATAATCTACATTTATCTCCATCACATTTACAATCAAAATAGTTAGAAAGAATATGTTGAGTTAGATATGAAATACTACATTTAGATAGCATAACTTCAAGTGCACCAATGTGACTTTCACTGGCATGCCATACATTTTGGATTTCTTCAGCGTGAAGTTTCTAACAGAGGTAGGGAGGATGGAACTATACCTTATACCATATAAATTGGTCGTTTTGAAATTTCAACATGAGCTTCATGTCCTTCAACCCCTTGCTGGGGGCTTGATGGTGGAAATTGGACATCCTATTAGATGGTCTCAACAACATTTTCCTCTTCAAGCATACAATCTCCATACACGGACCCTCTAGCTTTGTCACTTGCATACCCAAATTGGTTAAGTCAACATTGAATTCATGTTGCATTGATGTGCACCTACATTTTAGTCTTTGCTCAATTCCATGTGGTTCTTGTTCTTCCAATACCATGGAAACTGAAGTCACGTTGAGTGAATGCTTTTTCCTTTCTTGTTGTGGATTCATAGGAAAAATGGTGGCATCCTCTACAACTGAAATTGGTTGAGTGTCTATAGAGCGTATTCAATTGGTCATGTCATTTATTTTATTTTCTTTAATTTATTCAAGGATTTCATTGGGTATATTATTCCTTTCCAATTTTCTTGCTTGGTTGCACGAATTTCCCATCACCATAGTGATCAACGATCTATGCTACTTCTTAATCAAATTTTCCCAAGCTTGTTATGTTTCTTTCTCAATTGTGTCTATATACTCCACCAAAATGACCAATGAAATATTGAATTTAATGCTCCTCAATTGCAAGAAAAAATAGTGGAGATTCTCTATAGTTGTCCCTAATGGGATATTTCCCAATATTGTTATGTTTCTTTCATAAGTGTGTCTAGATACTCCATCACATTAACCAATGATATATTTACTTTGATGTTCCTCAATTGTAATAAAAACAATGTTGGAGATGATATATGGTTCCCCCCAATGGGATATTCTCCAAGTTTGGTTTCTTTCTTGCTCAATTTTGTCTAGATGCTCTGCCAAAATGACCAATGAAATATTGAATTTGATGCTCCTCAATTTCAAGAAAAACAATGGTGAATATTCTCTATGGTTCTCCTCAGAGGGATATTCACCAAGCTTGATATATTATTGCACAATTGTCTTTAGATACTCCACTATTAGTATTATTAATCCTCCCTTGTCCAAAACCTTTATTTATTTACAAGTTTCCTAACTTAGTATGTAATTATAGCTTTCATTAGTGTATGGAGATATTATATAGTCCCCACTAGTCACTTGATGCACCCTCATACATGAATCTATGATATCTATAGATCTATCACTAGATTTTAGGAGACCACAGTGAGTTACGAGAGTTCCACCATCAATTCACCCTAATTAGTGTTGAGTCATAATCTGATGGGACACATTCAATTCACTCTTAGTTATCCAAGAACCTCCTTCAATATAGGTAACTTTTCTCACCTACCATGTTCAGTTAACTGATGTTTAGCTTTTCTAGTTGTCTGGAGTTGCACTAGTGAGTCTCTAGTGGTGATTTTACCAAAGTTAGTCATGCCTGATTCATGGGATTCGAATAACTCCTACAGTATTCAAATTTCCTTCTTTTTATAATGGGTGTATTGTATACCAATTAATGAATATTGAAGCTAGTTATTACCCCAATTCGATTGTTCCTTCTATGTTCAATTTCATTATGCATATTAATTAACTTTTCATTGTAAAACCAATCTCCTTCATTCTTATTTCAATGTGAGGTTCAATATAGCCTAAATATCTTGTGAAATTAATAATTTTACATGGTATCAAAGATATATAGAGCTAGTTGACCTCCGAATTGAGAATTTTATGCAGGTTTTGTGAAGAATTCAAAAGAATTGTGTTGCTGCTACAATTGCAAAATAGAGAATTCAATTTCCTTGACACCAAGAATCCTCACACCTTTCAATTACATGGATTGGAGGAGAGATATGTAGATAATATTGTCCATTAAGGGTCTGTATAGGGTTATAATGGGAAAGGAGGTCAAACCCTAGAAAGCTTTAGTCAAATCACAGTACCTGAATAAATTGGATGAAACTTTTGGTTTCATGTCTATTCATATCTCCAGGAGATTCTTTTCCACCTTTATGGATTAAAAACCCCGAGGGAAGTATGGTTGAATATAGAATCACTATTTGGAAAGTAGGATGAGATTAGAGGCCACATTTTGGAGAATGAATTGATTCCTCTTCAACCCAACAGTTTCAAAACCATCCAACCATTTTTTACCAAATTAAAGTCTTTGGTCATGCAGTGTAAAGAATGTGGAAATGACAAGAAGGATGAGTAGGTGATGCTATCCATGCTGAAAATATTGGCCCTAAATGTTCATTTTTTGTGTCCACCTTCCACTCTAGGACACCAACAACCAAAAACTGGAAAATTCCCTCACTTGATGCATTCACTAAATGGTTGCTCCAATAACAAGATAAGTTGATCCAAATGAGATCCCTAAAAGACTCCAAAAATATAGATATTTTTTATGGGGAGACCAAGAATGTGCAATAAAAATGGAATTAGAAAGGGAATGATACGAGAAATACTAATTTCGAACCAAAGGAGGAGCTTGATACATGAGATGGAACCTCAAGTTCCAATAATGACTAGAAGAAGAGGTTTGAAAATACCAAGTGTTCCTATTACAAGAAATCAAATGATTTAGAGAAGATTGTATGAATAAAACTATATATCAAATGGCCAGAGTTCTTGAACAACACCATATTCCCTCCTAGAGACACAAGAAAGACTGATCATAAAAGAAATATCGATGATCATGAGAGATCCATGCACTGAAGGGTGGATTTTAAAATCTCAATCCTTCATCATTGATTCAGAAGCCTCCAACCACATGGTTTCCTCAAAAGAGTCATTTTATTCATTAAATCTCACTAATGGTCCAATTATTCACATGGGATATGGCAGTCATATCCAAGATGAAGGGAAAGTACAATACAATTAGGACATGTAATGTTCAAAATTTTTATGTACATACCTTCTTTAGCAACAAATTTGTTATATGTTTATGAGATGACACACACTGGTTCCCCAAAGAGAGTTGGTTGTGGAACTTACAAAGTTGAGATCTCAGATATATTTACTGGGGAAATGATAGCTAAAGGTGTTGCAATCATGCCTCCAAGGAATATGAGCTATCATAGTTTTTTCCATACTCACATAAAAGTGTCTAATTCAATAAAAATCTGGTGCAATATCTACAACTAGTTAAAGAGAAACGTGAAAATACTCTTCCTAAACCATTTTCTCATGACAATGTTTCTTATCATGATTTAGATCTACAATTCAAATATGAGGACCAACTTGAATCAGATCTTGAAATTTAGAATGAAGTTTAAGCATATCCATATCCGTATCCAGTACTCCCAATCCTAGTTATAAATGGGCTCATAAAATCATTGAAGTTGTTGGGAACATGGCTAGGGATCCATCTGATGGAAGGAGAACCGAATCTCACTTTCAAGATGATAACCTTCCACTATGTCATACCGATCCACTTCTACCAGAGAGGTGCTACATGATGGTGGGGTCTGATCCACAGTCCTACAAAGAGTATTTCCATGATCCAAAATGGCAGGAAACCATAAATGAGGAATATGAGTCACTATAGAACAATGAGACATTGGATCATGTCTCTATTCCTCTAGAGAGAAGAGACAAACATGTATTTTTACATGATAAATTGGAAGAATAAATCTATATTGAAATACCTAAGGGGTATACTGATGATTCTTTCTTGGTATGCAAGATGAGGAAACCATTGTATGGGCTCAAGAAATCCCCTAGGGAATGACATCTGAATTTGAACTCTTCCATACTGTCATAGAGATTTGGAAGGTGTAAGTGTGGTTACAAAAGAAAGAACATTTATTTCCCTATCTGACATCAGATTGGAAGAATTTGTAGAGGTTCACATGCACTATATTAAGGAAATAGTGCACACAAGGATTGTCACACTGCATTACTGCTCTACAGAGTTACATATTGCAGAAAGTTTTCACAATGTTTTTTACTTGGGAGAAATTCATCTCTTGGTGTGAAGGCTTGATCTAGTTCCCTATTGTTCATTTTGAGGGGGGGAGTTCCATGAGTTTTTCCCCATTTTCCCATTTTATTGCGCAATTAATTTTTTAGATATTGTTGTATGGGAAATATATTGTCTTAGTTGCAAGGGACCAGGTTTTCCAAGTTTGGTTTAAGGGGGGTGTTAGGATTATTAATCTTCCCTTGTCCACCACCTTAGTTTATTTATAAGTTTCCTGGCATAGGATTCCATTATCACTTTCAATAGTCTATGGAGATATTATATGGGGTCCAGTGGCCACTTGATGCACCCTCATGCATTAATCTAGGAGCTCCAGGGACAAATCCCTATATTTTAGGAGACCACAAGGAGTTATGGGTGTTACACCATTAGTTCACCCTAATTAGTGTTGATTCATGCTCCAATGGGACACATTCAGTTCACTCTCATTTAGCCAAGTTCCTCCTTTGCATGATTTGAGGAGAGATATTTCTTTTCTCACCTCCCATGGTTAATTAACCGATTGTTGGTTGTTTTAGTTGTTCGAAGTTGCACTAGTGATTCTCTAGTGGTGATTTTCCCAATGTTAGTCATGTCTGAGTCATGAGATTCAAATCACTCCTAGAGGATTCAAATTTCCTTCTTTGTATAATGGATGTATTGTATATTGATTAATGAATATTAAGTCTAGTATTGCTCCAATTCGAGTGTTCCTTCTATGTTCAATTTCACTGTGCATGTTAATGAAATTTTCAGTGTAAAATCAATCTTCTTCATTCTTCTTTCACTGTGTGGTTCAACCTAGCCTGAATATATTGTGGAATTGATAATTTTACATCCAACACAATAACCAATGAGACATTTCCTTTCATGCTCCCGAATTGAAAGAAAATGATTGGAGAATAAATGAAGATGGTTTATAGTGGTTTTCTATTGAATTCTTGAACCTTGTCCAATGTATTTGGTACTCCAACCAATCCTTAGACACTTGTGATGGATATGGTTAGTACAATTAATAATTTGTGTGTTGTTTTTATAATGAAGAGAGATTGACTGCACTGTCTAGAACTTGAAATTATGGGTGGACTATGTAAATTTCTTGAAACCTGCTAGATTATTTCTCAGATAGGGATTGTTGTTGTTTATACTTGAACAAAACATGCATGCATTATGATCAAGAGAAACACATTCACCATTTTAACTAAAACGCATACGTGTTTTGTTCAAGTATAGTTTACCATCATTTAAGAAGGTGGTTGCAAGGATAATGGATCATTAAATGTTCAATACGCATTGACAATCACTCACTAAGTCTTAACCCCCTCACCCCTACCCTCTTCCCCCTAAATATGGTTTTAAATATATTCGGGATGTGTGTGTCTCTGTGTGTGTGCACGCACGCGCATGCATGTGTGTGTGCATGCACGTGCGTGCGTGCGCGCGCGCGCGCGTGTGTGTGTGTGTGTGTGTGTGAGAGAGAGAGAGAGAGAGAGAGAGAGAGAGAGAGAGAGAAGGGGGGCCTGGGGTTAGGTGTAGTTGCATGAGAAGAGGGGAGAGATAGAAATAGGAGAAGGAGGCATGGTTTGATATAGGGGGAGGGGGGTTTGAGGTAGGGAGAGAAGGGGGGGTGTTAGTGGTAAGGGGAGACATAGGTGTGTGTGTCTGTGAGTGAGTGAGTGAGAGCAAGAGAGAACGAATGGGGTGGTGGTGTGTTAGGGAGAGATAGGAGGATGATGAGGGGTTGAAGGTACGAAGAGGAGGAGGGAGGGTTAGTAAGAATTACGAGGGAGAGGAGGGGGTTAGTATGAGTTAGGGATAATATGGGAATTGTGTGTGTGTGTGTGTGTGTTAGTGGTGGGGGAAGATTAGAGAATGTGTGTGTGTTTGTGTGTGTGCGTGCATGTGTTTAGTGGGCGAAGATCAGAGAATGTGTGTGTGTGTGTGTGTGTGTGTGTGTGAGAGAGAGAGAGAGAGAGAGAGAGAGAGAGAGAGAATGAATGAGGGGATGGTGTGTTAGGGAGGGATAGAACAAGGATGAGGGGTTGGAGGTACAAAGAGGAGGAGGGAGTGTTAGTAAGAGTTAGAGGGAGACGAGGGTGTTAGTATGAGTTAGGGAGAGTATGGAAATTGTGTGTGTGTGTGTGTTAGGTGTAGTTGGGGAGTGAGACAAGGGGTTAGTAAGAGTTAGAGGGGATAAAGAGAGAGGGGTGGGGGTTTGGTGTTTGGGGAGGAACTTAGGATGATTAGAGGGAAATAGAGGTATAACTATGGAGTGTGGATGTTTGGTTTAGAGAGAGAGGGGGAGGTAATGGATAAGAGGTGGGGGGGGTGTTGAAATATTGTAACTTTGAATAATATTCTATATGTATCTTTTTGTGGTCCCCGATGGTCGTACCGAGAGAACCACTTGTATTACTTTGTACCCCAATGATTCTAATCGGAAGAACTAATAAGAGTCATGAGGTAGTCCCCTCTAATTGTAAAGGTGGGTCATTAGCACCCCAGTGTGGTTACTTAAGCCTACATGTGTAACACAAGCCTACATGATTTAACTTGAGCCTACATGTCGGATGAGTTAATTGAAGTGAATGGATGAATATAAATAGAGGTGTAGTGCTCCTCATTTGGCGCACACACTCTCACTTGTGTAGTGCATTAGTGGAGAAGAGAAGAGTAGCAGGAGAAGGAGGAGGATTAGGATTTGATCTCCTTGTTGGTTTTATCTTTTATCTTTTGGGGCATCTATATTGAGGAAGCTTTTGTTGGGTTTTTCCCTTTAGGGTTTTCCCAAGATAAATCTATGTTGTTCTTGTGATACTGTTTATTTTAGTGATCCTATTTATATGATTTTGTTATGAAAATGAAATGAAATACTAATTTATTAGCTAAGCATATGAAAATTTAACATGGTATCAGAGCTTGCCTGAATAGGATAGCTTTCACAAGGTGAAATAGGCCTCTCTCTCTCTCTCCGAAAGAAATTAGGGTTTGGGGAAAAAATTTTGAGTTTCAAAAGACTTCTTGCATAGAAATTTGTGCCCTCCCAAAGCGCATCTTTTGAGCATGGAAGCAAATATTTTGGATGTGTGAGTCTTTGGGAAATTCAAACCCTAGTTTGACAGCTGCACCAGAAAACTGCTAAACCAGAAAGCTGTAGAAGTTGAGTCTTGCAAGTCTAATTTTAAAGGTGAAGAATTGAAGTCTTCAGAATCCCAGCACACCAGTCAGCTCACCTCATTCAAGTGCATCTCCTAATAAGGTTAGTTTCTCATTCCAGAAAATTTCATTTTTTTGTGATTTTCTGGCAAAATGATCCCAAGCACTAAGCTTGAGGACAAGCTAGAAGGCATAGAAAATTTCTGAGCATGGAAATACAGGATTGCTCTCATTCTCCAAGAGAATGATCTTGACAAGTATGTCAAAGAATAAGTTGTAGAACCTAAAGAAGCTGAAGCCAAGGAGAAGCATAGAAAGGATATTATTAGGGCACAAAGGATTAGACCTTGGGAATCCTTCATTCAGATGATGTGTGCTAGAAAAGAAAGCATGAATTTTGATATTGTATGGGAAGACTGCATTCAAGAGGAGACTAGAGTGGCAAATAGAGAAGCCTTACTAAAAGCATATGATCAAGCCCTAGCCGCTCACACCAAAAGAAGAAGAGGCCAGTCAAACTTCAAGAGAAGAAATTTCAAGGAGTCTCATCCTCCCAGGAGAATCCAAAGGGTAAGAGAAAATCCTCCCTTTAGATACTATTCTGATTTTGAATGTTTTCATTGTAATAAGATAGGACACATTGCCCAAAATTGTTCGATAAAGAGGCAAGAATATAGAAAGAGGATCAACAACAACAAAAGACATTATTCCCATTTAACAGAAGATGAAGATGAAGAAGAAGAAGAAGAAGAAGAAGGAGGAGGAGGACCCCCAAGAAAACAAGCAAGAGAAGAAAATGCGGAAGAGTATGTGCTATTATCTGAACTCTCTAGATCTATAACTCCTGGAGAAGACACCTGGCTTATTGATAGTGGTGCTTCAAAGCACATGACGGGACAAACGAAAACTCTGTCAAAACTTGAAGAAAAGAGCTCTCCTCAGAAGGTATCCTTAGGGGATGACTATCAATATCCGATCAAAGGAATTGGTGAAGCAAGCTACAAACTTGATTCAGGTAATCCCCTCAAAATGAAGGATGTATTATATGTACCTGGTCTAAAGAAGAATTTAATTTCTATCTCAGCCTTAGATAAGAAAGGTTTCAAAGTTGCTTTCATAGATGGCCAAGTAATAATGTGGCCCAAAGGAAATAATATTGAAGATGCAATCATTATTGGTGAAGAAGAAGGAGGCTTGTATAAACTCAAGGGGCACTCAGAAACAGCCCTAGTGCATGATTCCACTGACCCTAGTGAAATATGGCATAGAAGGCTTTCCCACATCAATTACAAGGCTCTACCTCATGTGAATAAAGTAGTGACGGGATTTCTAGACATGAAGATCAAGCATGAAGGCATTTGCAAAGGATGTGCGAAGGGAAAGAACATCAAGAATCCATTTCCGAAAAGTGAAACAAAGACAAAAGGTACGTTGGAATTGCTTCATTCAGATGTATGTGGTCCAATGTCTTCTACATCCTTAAGTGGCTTTGAATATTATATCACATTTATTGATGATTTTTCAAGAAAGGATGGGATATACTTCTTGGAAGCAAAGAGTGAAGTGTTTGAAAAATTCAAGGAGTTCAAAGCCTTGATAGATAATCTCTCAGAAAAGAAAATAAAGACACTTCAATCAGACAGTGGTGGAGAGTATACCTCAAAAGAGTTTGAATCCTTTTGCAAAGATTCCAGAATCAAGAGAGAACTAACCACTCCCTACAATCCTCAACAGAATGGGGTTGCAAAGAGAAAGAATATAACCATCATGGAGGCAGTGAAGTCAATGATTTATGAACAAGATCTTCCAATGCATCTATGGGAAGAAGTAGCAAGAACTGCTGTGTATGTACATAATAGAATATCTCACAGTGCTCTTGGGTTCAAGACTCGAGAAGAGATATTCACAGGAAAGAAGCCTGAGGTAAGTCACCTCAAGATATTTGGTTGTCCAGCATATATTCATATACCAAAAGAGAAAAGAACCAAATTAGATCTATCCGGAAAGAAGGGGATATTTGTTGGATATTGTGAGGTATCCAAAGCATTCAGAATATACATTCCTGGATTCCATCACATGGAGATCAGTCGAGATGTGACATTCGATGAAGAGGCATCCCTCAAAAGATCCAGGAAATGCCAACATGAAGAAGTATATGAAGAAGAGACATCTCCCATAAATAAGGAATCTACATGTCTCTCTGAAAATGAAGCTCCTAAAGAACATGACATAGCAGAACCTAAAGAACCTCCCATAATGGAAATGACAAGAAAGAGAAAGCTTGCTTGGACAAGAGAAATTATATGAGAAACATAAGGGTATGGAGCCCTTGAAGGCTCCACAAGGGAAAGGAAGAAACCGAAGACCTTCTCCAACTATGTAGCCTTGATGTGTTATCTTATAGATAAAGAACCTTCAAACTATGAAGAAGCGATTTAGAAGAAATAATGGGTAGAAGCAATGACTAAAGAATATGAATCAATAATTAAGAATGATGTCTGGGATATAGTTCCCAAAACAGAAGGAAAGAGTATAGTATCCTCCAAATGGATATACAAAGTAAAGCATGCAGATGACGAAAGTATCAAGAAATATAAAGCAACATTTGTGGCCAGAGGTTTCTCTCAGAAAGAAGGAATTGATTATGAAGAGACATTTTCCCCAGTAGCACAGTATACTTGTATTAGAAATATCATGGCACTTGGATCCATGATGAAGTGGGATTTACACCAGATGGATGTGAAAACAGCTTTTCTAAATGGAGTGATCGAAGAAAAAGTATACATAGAACAACCTCAAGGATTTGAAGTTGAAGATAGACATACACATGTATGCAAGTTGAAGAAGGCCTTGTATGGTCTTAAACAAGATCCTTGAGCTTGGTATGAAAGGATAGATGGTTTCCTGTCGAGCATGGGATTTACCAAAAGTAAAGCTGATCCTAACCTTTACCTAAAGGTTGTAAAAGATGAACCTGTCATCTTGTTACTATATGTGGATGATTTATTCTTGACAGGGAATGAGAAACAGATTAAGGAAAGCAAGAAGAAACTAGTAGAAGAATTTGAGATGAAAGGCCTTGGGTTAATGCACTATTTCCTAGGTCTAGAAGTATGGCAAAGTTCAGAAGGAATCTTTCTCAATCAGGGAAAGTATGCAGTAGAGATATTGAAAAGATTCAATATGTTGGAATGCAAAGCCATGGCCACTCCCATGGATTCCAACCTAAATTTTTTAACTGATGACTCATCAGAGTTAGTGGATGTGACTCTTTACAGACAGATCATTGGGTCATTAATGTACTCAACAAATACTAGACTAGACATTTGTTTTGTTGTGAACACCTTAAGTCAATATCTAGTACAACCTAGACGGGTTCACTTGGTAGCTGCAAAACATTTGATGAGATATTTGAAAGGGACTATAGACTTTGGTCTATACTATGATAATAGCCATGGGTACAGATTGTATGGATATACAGATGCAAATTGGGCTAGGAGTATCTTAGACAGAAAAAGTACATAAGGCAGATGTTATAGTCTGGGATCTGCTATGATTTCATGGTTTAGTAGAAAGCAATCCAGTGTTTCTCTAAGCACTACCGAAGTAGAATATATAGCAGCTTGCTCTGCTAGTTGTGAAGCCATATGGATTCGAAAGCTGCTGTCAAGATTATTCAACCTAGAGCTGGACACTACCATGATTCTATGTGATGGCCAAAGTTGTATAAAGATGACAGAGAACCCTGTGTTCCACGATAGATCAAAGCACATAGAAATCAGGTATTTCTACATTCGAGACATGATGCAGAAAGGAGCCATAAAGCTCCAATATGTGAGTACTTATGAACATGTTGCTGATGTGTTGAAGAAACCTCTGTCCCGAGTGAAGTTCGAACACTTTCCAGACAAGCTTGGTGTGGCTCAAAAGAGCCTTCCCCAAAAGGGGGAGTAGTGATGTTGCAGTGGGATCGTATTATCCCTAGGCACTTACCCTAAAGTGATCCAGTGACCTCGGTCCTCGAGAATGAAGAGGAATTGTATCATCCTGAGACATATGTCCATAATAGATCTGGTGACTTCAGTCCTCGAGAATGTGGCAATATTGTATCATCCTTGAACTTCGGTTCATAATGGATCTGGTGAACTTTGGTCATCGATAACGTGGGAGGATTGTATCATCCTTGAAATTCAGTTCAGAACGAATTCGATGAACTTCGGTCATCAAGAATGTGGCAGGATTGTATCATCCTTGAAGTTTAGTTCAGAATGGATCTGGTGAACTTCAGTCACCAAGAATGTGGTAGGATTGTATCATCCTTGAACTTTGGTTCAGAACGGATCCAGTGAAATTCAGTCATCGAGAATGTGGCAGGATTTTATCATCCTTGAACTTCGGTTCAGAATGGATCCGGTGTACTTCGGTCATCGAGAAGGTGGCAGGATTGTATCATCCTTGAACTTCGGTTAAGAATGGATCGAGTGAACATCAGTCATTGAGAAGGTGGCAGGATTTTATCATCCTTGAACTTCGATTCAGAACGAATCCGGTGAACTTCGGTCATCAAGAAGGTGGCAGGATTGTATCATCCATGGACTTCGGTTCACAACGGATCCAGTGAACTTCGCTCATCGAGAAGGTGGCAGGATTGTATCATCCTTGAACTTCATTCATCGAGAAGGTGGAAGGATTGTATCATCCTTGAACTTCGGTTCAGAACGGATCTGGTGAACTTCGGTCATCGAGAAGGTGGCAGGATTGTATCATCCTTAAACTTTGGTTCAGAATGGATCTAGTGAACTTCGGTCATCGAGAAGGTTGCAGGATTGTATCATCCTTGAAATTCGGTTCAAAATGGATTCGATAACTTCAGTTGTCGAGAATGTGGTAGGATTGCATCATCCCTGGACTTTAAGTCCAAAAGATATCCAAAGACTTCTCTATCTTTTGCAGAGTGTTGCTGATGATGATGATGGTTCTAATCGAAAGATCAGAATGTGATGATGATGATGTTTTTGATCGAAAGATCAAAGTGTGATGATGATGATGATGATGATTTTTATGATCGAAAGATCAGAGTATTATGATGATGATGTTTCTGATCGAAAGATCAGAGTATGATGATGATGATGTTTTGATGATAATGTTTTTGATTGAAAGATCAGAGTATGATGATGATGATGTTTCTGATTGAAAGATTAGAGTATGATGGTGACGATATTTTGATGTTTTGATGATGATATTTCTGATTGAAAGATCAAAGTGTGATGATGACGATGCTTTGATGATGATGTTTCTGATCGAAAGATCAGAGTATGATGATGACGATGTTTTGATGCTTTGATGATGATGTTTCTGATCAAAATATCAGAGTATGATGATGATGATGTTTTGATGCTTTGATGATGATGTTGCTACTGATGGAAAGGTCAAAGTGCTGAAGATGTTGATACTGATCGAAAGGTCAAAGTGTTGAAGATGTTGCTACTGATCGAAAGGTCAAAGTGCTGAAGTTGTTGCTGATCGAGAGGTCAAAGTATTGAAGATGTTGATGCTGATCGAAAGGTCAAAGTGTTGATGATGATGTTGCTGATGTTGCTGATCGTAAGATCAGAATATGATGATGATGATGATGCTGGTCGAAAAGTCAAAATGCTGAATATGTTGTTGCTGATCGAAAGGTCAAAGTGTTGAAGATGTTTCTTATCGAAAGGACAAAGTGTTCTAGATGTTGCTACTGATTGAAAGGTCAAGATGTTGAAGATGTTGCTGATCGAAGCGGTCAAAGTATTGATGATGCTGAATACTTAAGATTGAAGATGAAGACTACACGATGTTGAAAAGCTTCCAATGATTTATAGATGTGTTACCCTGATGATGTTGATGATGTCCTCTATCTCTCTCCTACTATTGTTGTTGTTGATAGAATACCCTTCTTGTTAACGGGGAGTGTTGAAATATTGTAACTTCGAAGAATATTCTATATGTATCTTTTTGTGGTCCCCGATGGTCCTACCAGGAGAAACACTTGTATTACTTTGTACCCCGATGCTTCTAATCAGAATAACTAATAAGAGTCATGAGGTAGTCCCCTCTAATTGTAAAGGTGGGTCATTAGCACCCCAGTGTGGTTACTTGATCCTAGATGTGTAACTCAAGCCTACATGATTTAAATCGAGCCTACATGTCAGATGAGTTAATTAAAGTGAACGGATGAATATAAATAGAGGTGTAGCACTCCTCATTTGGAGCACACACTCTCACTTGTGTAGCACATTAGTGGAGAGGAGAAGAGTAGTAGGAGAAGGAGGAGGATCAAGCTTTGATCTCCTTGTTGGTTTTATCTTTTATCTTTTGGGGAATCTATATTGAGGAAGCTTTTTCTAGGCTTTTCCCTTTAGGGTTTTCCCAGGATAAATCTGTGTTGTTCTTGTGATACTGTTTCTTTCAGTGATCCTGTTTATATGCTTTTGTTATGAAAATGAAATGAAATACTGATGTATTAGCTAAGAATATGAAAATTTAATAGGGGGTAGTGTGAGTTTGGGGAGAGATGTGGGGGAGAGAGAGAGAGTAGGGGGGTGTTAGTGGTAGTGGGAGAAATATGGATGTGTGTGTGTGTGTGAGAGAGAGAGAGAGAGTAGAGGGGGGGTGTTAGAAGTAGGGTGTGACCTTTGTATGTGTGTGGGTGTCTGCGTGTGTGAGGGAGAGAGACAAAGAGGGTGAGGGAATAGATAAGGGGGGGGGTTAGGTGAAGTTAGATGAGTTGGAGAGTGAGAGAAGGGTTTTGTAAGAGTCAGAGGAGAGAGAGATATATAGAGAGAGGGGAGGTTAGGGGTATGAGGAGGAAATTATGGTGTGTGTTCCATGTGTGATAGAGAGAGAGAGAGAGAGAGAGAGAGAGAGAGAGGAAGGGGGTGTTAGTGTTTTGATGGGGACTGGGTTAGATTAATGTGGGGGTCTTTAGCTATTGTAGAGGGGATGCAATATGAGGTATAGCGGGTTAGGAGCATTTGTAATATTAATGTGTACATGTTTTTGTTCAATAAAATGTGGGCACATTTTTATTCTTTAAAATGTGAATGCGATATTTAACATTGCACCTATATTGCTTGGTTTGGTGATGATAACATTAAAATATTAGGGGAAACTAAGGGATTAGAGATAAAACGATAGGGGGGGTGCTAAAGGTTTAGAGGTAGAGATAAAGGGTTTGGGTTTTAGTGAGGACATTTAAGGGTATTAGTTGTAGGGAGGAGACATAAGTATGGGAGAGAGAGAGAGAGAGATAAAGAGAGGGGGGGTGATAGTATTAGGAGGAGATCTATGGGTGTGTGTGTGTGTGTCTGAGAGAGAGAGAGAGAGAGAGAGAGAGAGAGAGAAAATGGGGTAGTTGTGTGTTAATATGAGTTAGGGGGAATATGGGGGGATAGAGAGACATAATAGGGGGGTGTTAATGATAGTAGAAATTAGGATGTGTGTCTATGAGATAGAGAGAGAGATAAGAGAGGGGTGTTGGGGGTGGTTTTGCTACCCCATCCCCCCCCAAATTTTTTTTTAGGTCTTTGGGGGAGGTTCTTAAACCCCCCCCCCCTCAAAATTCCCGAGAATTGGACTTTTGGGGGTGATTTTAAAAAACATCACCCAAAAGTACAATTCTCAAGACTTTTGCAGGAAATTTTTAGAAAGACCCACCCTAAAGGTGTTTTTGAAGGTGGTTTTTAGAACCCCCCCTATACATCATGCAAATTAGAATTTTGGGGGCATTTTATTTCAAAACACCCCCAAAATTTCATTTCTCATGACATTTGGAGGGGATTTTTTAAAGACATTTTGAAGGCAATTTTACCTTGCGACAGTTTTGCTAACTCCCCCCACCCAAAAAAAGGGTTTTTTAGGCCATTGGGCACAGTTCTTAACCACCCCCCAAACCACCATATTGGCCCTCCATAGGGAATATTTGGCTTAGAAGTGGGATATGGTGCTAGTTTTGAAGTTTAGAACACTAGACATAGTTCTTGGTTCCCGTGATGTGGTTCAATGAAAAAATGTAGGGTATTATACCATAATGCTTGTCTATGGGGCTCATGAGACATCATTGTGTCCCCTAGAAACCACAAAAGGTCTTGTAAAGGGAATATTTTTCATGTGATCAAGATATGATGGCCATTTTGAGTTTAGTACATTAAGGATGGTTGTAATAAATTTAAACACAGTACAAGGTCAAAATAGATAGTTTGAAGCCATAGTGTTTTCCTTTAGGAATCATGGACTATGTGTGGGCCCCATGCCATCAAATGAGCCTTTGCATATGGAATTATTGGTTTTAGGTTGAGGTGGTTTTAATAACCCTCCCCCCCAAAAAAATGGTTTTTAGGTCTTTCGAGGAGGTTCTTAAAAACCCCCCTCAAAAGTCTTGATAATTGGACTTTTGGGGGCGGTTTTAAAAAACTCGCCCCCAAAAGTCCAATTATCAAGAATTTTGGGGGGGTGGGGTTAGAAATACCCCCCTAAAGGTTTTTTTGAAGGAGTTTTTAGAACCCCCCCCCCAAAAGGTCATGAGAATTAGAATTTTGTGGGCGGTTGATTTAAAACCACCCCCAAAAGTTCAATTCTCATGACTTTTGGAGGAGATTTTTTAAACATCCCCCCCCTAAAGATATTTTTAAGGTGGTTTTACCTTGCGGTGCTTTTGTTACCCCCCCCCCCCCCCCCACTCTCCCCACCCAAAAAAAAAACTTTTTTGGCTGTTGGGGGCAGTTCTTAAACTTCCCCCCTTCCCCAAAAATTCCAATTCTTAGGACTTTTGGGGGCAGGGTTTGGAAACACCCCCAGTACAAAGTTATTATTAGTCAGTTTTTAACCCTCCCCCCTAAAAGAAGTAATTATAAATGAACTATTGCGGGACGTTTTAAAGCCTCCCCCGAAAGTCATAATAATTTAAATTTTTGGGGTAGTTATTCGAAATCCACCCCCAAATGGCATGATAATTGATCTTTTCTGGGTGGTTGTTTTAAATCCACCCCAAAAAGTTATGGGAATTTGGACTTGTGGGGGCGGTTGTGATAAAGTTTCCCTCAAAAGTCCAATTGTCATGAATATTTTTGGGGGGGTTGACTTGAAACTCCCCTAAGGTTCTTTTTAAGGATATTTTTAAAATCCTCCCTTAAAAGTCATGAGAATTTGGACTTTTGGGGGTAGTGGTTATATTACATTTGAAAACCCCATAACATATCCCATGCATAGGAAATATTTGCCATGCAATTAAGATGTGGTATCAAATTTGAAGGTTTAATACACCAAGGATGGTTCTCATGAACCAATTCATGTTATAGTGTGAAGATCCATAGTTTTAGTCCATAACATGTGGCTTGTGGGTTCTACATAGGTCATCCATGAGGCCCTAGTCCATGATATTTTTCCTATGATATATATATATATATATATATATATATATATATATATATATATATATGATAATAGTGACAAACCTTTTTAATAATTACAAACTTTAAAAATTGAGAAATATAAACATTCATCCACAAGATAAAATATAGTGACAAAAATATTTTTCATGGGGAAACCTTTGAAGGAAAAAAACCCCAAAACAATTAAAAATCCATCCTCTAAATGAGATGATTGAGTTTGTGCATGAGAAGGATTTTACAAAAATTTTGAATTTACCTCTAGCGCACACATACCAAAATAATCTTGTTGGTGAATGATCATTCTGTACAAATATGTAGCCACTAGTTTACTTGATTCAAACCTCAAACACCAAGATGAGATATTGTTAGCTACTGTTGATTTTGTTGTTGATTGAGATAGATACCAAGGACATTTGATGTCTGAGTATTAACCTTTACACAACTACTAGATTCCTGGAATAGTCCCCAAATAGATTCACTTAGTCTGGAAAAGGCCCTAAACAGATTTGGTCAGCCAGGATGAGACCCTAAATGGCTGCTACTTAATGCACTGAGGTTTGGCCTGTTGTAGGATGCCCTAAACAGGGATCGGACTGCTGTATAATTCCCTAAATAGGTAGAAGACCCTAGTAGGGTTCATCCCACATAAATCAATCCCTATAGGGATTCCTCCTACTGCAAGATGATGAACTAGACTTCATGGTTTCCTTAAGAAACTGGAGCAGACCTCACTGTTGTCTTTAAGATTTGATCCACATCACACGTGTGAGATATAGAGAGAAAATAGCATCTTATAAACCCCAAAAATTATTTATTTCTCATAGTTAATATTATTTTCGATGATATTAACAAATGAGAATGATCTTTATTTATAGTTCACCAATGGAGGGTGACTCCACACAAATAGGAGACCATTTTAATCTTTTGATCTTTTATGGTCCATTATTCTTTTAATCTTTTGACCATTGACATTTAGTTTTTAATATTTTATGGTCCATTACTCTTTTTAATATTTTGACCATTTGAATTTTACCTTTTAATATTTTATGGTCCATTAATCATTTTAATCTTTTGATCATTTGACTTTCACTCCTTGTTGGCATAGTCTTGTGGTGAGAAGTTTTGATCATATAGTTTTTTTTCTTTACTGGTCATGGCATTGTATTGCATGGCCCTAGTTTTAGATATCATCAATTGCTATTTTGTTTCCCTAGTTTTAGATATCATCAAATTATTTTGTTTGAGCATTAGTTGGAGTTCCCTTGTGTTGATATGAATATGTTGCACATACTTTCTAACCTATCTTTCTCTACCACCTAGTTGGCACTCCATGGTTCCTTTCTTCAACATTGTCGTTTTTCTATGAAGAGGAAGGGGATGGAATTTTTTCTATCCCAATGATTGCATATTTCTTTGATGCCACTACTTCATGATCTAACACTTTCAACCTTAGTTGAGTTTGGGAAAGGATGCTATAAACATTGGTGACATAGGAAACTTATTGTTTGTTGTATGGAAGCTCCAACTTTACATTTCAATCCCTAGCTTGTTACGGTTTTTGGTTTATTATGGTTGTTTGTCATGGTCCTAAAATGGTATCTCTTAACCTATGAATCTTGCTACTCCTTTTCATTGGTATTTACGATTTTTCCTTGTCTTCTCTACTGTTATTAAGCTTAGATGGCATATATCCTTTGTACTAGTTAAATATTAATAATTGTTAGTTATATTACTAGTTAAATAATAATTATTGTTTGTTCTAGTACTAGTTAAATACCCATATGAAAACAAGGTATAGTGGTCATGTTTGCTACAAATAATTTATTAAAATTGGAGGTAAAAAGAAAAATGTAAACTTTTTATGGAGGCCTTAATGTCGATAAGCTTGGAAATTGGCTAAGACAAAGTGATAGGATCGAACTCTTTTGAATCGATAGTTTCGATGAGCCCCAAAGTTCACAAGGTTGACTCCTTATCCTTGGTTGACAAACATTTTAACCATAATAAATCATATTTTCTTTTGTATAAAATTCAAGGAATCATATTGAATACTAGTAATTTACCATCTGTCATATCTTGAGTAGTCTTGTGTAAATCATCTAGGTTCAAGGAATACCATTGGAGTTTGATCTCCAATTGAGACACTTTTAGAGGGAAACATACATCTACCTACTCCTTTGTCTATTTTATTCTTTCCCCACATGATGTAAACATGATGACATTTTTTCAACTATTTTTTAACATCCCCCTTAGTTATTTTTAATTTGCTTACATTTATCCCTTAATTATATTTGATGTAGACTTTATTTTTAGAGGATGAAAGTAAATTTTTTTAGATATTTCAACATCATAAGATCAATTGATTATGGCTCTGATCTTACTACTTTCCTATATAATCCTCAAATGCCTAGGTTTATGTGTACGATCTTTCTAACTTGTTGTTGCTTAACCATATTAAAAGGGTCCACCTTTTCAATCGCATGGTAGGGATTAAGATGCTTCCTGAGATTACACTCATTTATTTTAAGAACATAATGCTCTTATATTTCTCTAACATATTGACAAATTTAGTGGATGGGTTGCTTTCCACCAAATTACCCGTTTTGTGCCACCATTTAGGTGTGGGACAAGGTTCTTAACATAAGTTATAGCTTGAATGATATCTTATGCATCAAAGTGATAGATCCATTTGTAGGGAATATTAATAGAGCACCTTTAATCTAGCTCAAAAATCATGCAAATAGTAATGGAAAGATGCTCCAACCTGGTTGTTGATTTTTAGACATTTTTTGACCAAGCCATTTATTAGTGAAGGTAACCAACTACATATTTTGATAGAGCCCACCTAATTTTCCTTTGATTAAGAAAATCAAGGTACATGGACCAAAACATAAAGGCCCATCAAAGATATAAATCATATGGTTTTGTAATGAATACACTTGTCATGTGAACTCAAATTATTTTCTTCTCATGGAATCTCCTTTGCTTGCAAACTTCAACATTACTTGTTTATATTCTCCATATTTTCATTTAGAGGAAAAAAAATATAATTTTTGGTAAAATGCCTCCAGTAGCCATAGCTCTACATTTTTGTTGTATAGATATAATTTTGTTCTCAACTCATTTAAGAAATCACTAACAATGATTTGTTTATCTCAACTTATGTCTCCTAGAGGGTTTTTTCATAACACTAATACATATGAGCAAATTTGCGACGGTTTTTAATTGCCATTTCCACATTTTGTCGTCTCAATTGCGACGATAACGCTCTTGATGCTTCGTGGCACTTATTTCATCGATCTAATGATGAAGTTTATAAGCTGTCTATATAGCGATGAAATATGGCCGCCACGTGTCTTCTATATGGCGGCCTTGAAATTGATTTTTTTTAATTGATTTTCTACGTTTCGTTGCTCTATCGACAAAATGTCATCCCTATAATGACGAAAATATGGCAAAAAATTGCTAGGAAAAATATTATTTCCACGCAAAACCATGGAACAGTTTCGACGAATGATTGTCCCTTTATCAACGAATTCTGGAATTTGAACAAAAATTTCTTCCACAAATAACCGTGGAAAACCAATCTCTATCGACGAAATATGCAAGTGGAACGATAATTGTTCCATGAAACTACGTCGCTATAGCGATGGTATTCGTGGTAATCCACCCGGGGTTTTGATGGTTTTGCAATACCTGTGACGAACGTTCATCGATATTGAGACGAAACCTAGAGGTTTAAAAAAAAATTAAAAAACTGTGGAAAGGCACCTTCCTTTCCACAGTTTTGGATCTTCAATAAGTGCTTGTGATTGATGTGTAGTCTCGTGGAGTTTTTGTGTCTATGGAAAAGTGTATACACAGATACACTTCAAGAATTATCAATCATTAAATCAATACCCTGGATAACTTATCCCATTTAATTATTTCTAGTGGCATGATTATATGCCTAGATTAAATTTTGTAAGCACTTATTCAAAACGTAGCATCTATTGTATATTGGTCCGATGTACAAATTTCCATGTTAGTTTCTAATTACTTGCAATATTTCTATACTTATTCATCACAGCCAAATAGGGTCCTTATAGAATGGTCTTATTCACACCCTCTGTGCATATGAAAATTGTATGGTTTCATTTGGTTCCAATGTGCATCCTATGAAAAACTTTCTATCGTTGTTCTTTTGTATCACCTTTCTATCTTCCCGATAAAAAATTTGGAAGTTCATAGGATGCACATTGGACCCAGATGAAAACATACAATTTTCATATGCACGGAGGGTGTGAATAAGACCATTCTGTAAGGACCCTATTTGGTTGTGATGAATAAGTATGGAAATATTGCAAGTAATTATAAACCAACATAGAAATGTGTACATCAGACCAATATACAATAGATGCTATGTTTGGAATAAGTGCTTATAAAATTTACTCTAGGCATATCATTAGAGGAAATTTCAACCCAAAATGGGCGTTTTAACTTTTCACCCAAATTCCATGTCATTATGCATTAGCCAATCAAATTGCTTTAAAAGTCAAACACCGTATAGGTCTTAAACAATATTTTATTACATAATCTCATAATAATGGAATATTTTAATATTATAATTTTCTTGGAGAGTGAAATAATATCTGCCCAAGGTGCCCCAAATTGTCTTGGAAAGCGAAATCCACTATGCACGCCTTCTCCACATATTGGAGAGTTATTAATGGATCAAAACATGTTGACCACATTAGTTACATTATTATTTTTTTAATTAGATAGAGGTTTTTTTTATACATAAATTTGTGGGTTTATTACCTACCACAATATTCACGGCACCAACATTTTTTTATAAATATTGAAATATATAAAATATAAATAAAAAATTATTTGAAAATGGATTTATTACCTACCACAATATCAACTGCACCTACAATTTTATATATATATTGAAATATATAATGATATATATATAAAACATATTTCAAAATATATAAACATAATTAGAAAAGTTTTTTTTTAACCATGTCCTTATGAGTTTATTATATGTTATATAAAAATTTATTAAAAAATATAAAAATATATAAAGATATATATTAGTAATTAAATGTGGTGTTTTTTAAGCCAAAGATAAACATGACCAATATTTTTTATATATACTTAACTATATAAAAAATTTACTATTAACATATTAAAAAATATATAAATCTATATTTAAGTAAACCCTACAACTTACTTCTTTTTTAACTACTCTAATGGTTAACATTAAGTTCATTAAGTTGTTTATTTATTTATTTATTAAATACATATACCTAGGTGGAAAATTTCTAATTTCAGTAAAAGGTTTTTACAATAGAAGCCGGCCAATGCTATGCACATCAAAATTTTGCAAATCAAAATTTTGAGAGATGCCCGCCAATGTTGTGAACATCAAAGACGCCAGTGAATGCTCTTGTTCAAACATATTCATTACTGATATCACTGGAACATTTTACCTCACCCATTGAGAAATATCTTCATGCTGGATTAAAAGCTGAGCACATTCTATGGAGTAATGGGGTTGGGATTGCATGGGCCGCATGGGATGAGCATCTGCTGGAAACGATAGAGAGCCAGATCTGAAATACAACTCAACCAGAGAAAAACAAGCATTAAGGGAGCATTATCAAAACAACCCAGCAAGCCATCTGCGAACATCCAGTGAAGTTTGGTCCTTCTATTCATTGGTCTACTGGATAGATATCATTCTTAGGTAAATTCAATACTCAATGATTTTATGTTAAAAATTTGGGAAAAACAGAAGTAAAATTTGGTGTCTCCTCTTTTATGTAACAATTTTGTTCCTAAGAGTCTTTATTATCCATTATCTGAGTGTCGTTTGCTCTGACCCTGTGGTTTGTGCATTTTTTATTTTGAAGAATTTCAGATCTGGTCACCTTATATGTTGCTCTTGATTCACTTGGTGTGTAGATTGAGGAGAAATGTAGAAAACCGCACAGCATTAAATAAAAATACCCAATACTCCTGTAGCAACTCATTTTCTTCCCAATGATCACAATAATGGCTCAGCTGCAAATCTAATCTGATACCCAGGGTTGGAATTTCAAATGACGGACACCCGTCAAAACTGCCGGTAACAAACAAAATGTGAAACGTTTTCTGTATTCCAAGCCATATTTTCACGGTCTAGGCAAAATTTTTGCTGTATTTGATGAGTAAATTGACCCATGACGGGCATTTACCCATCAAATTCCATCCCTACTGATACCTCTTCCTCAAGGGTGCCCCACATGATTTCTCAACACTGGAACTACCCTTTCTTGCTCCCACGTGATGACAGAGACAAATATAAAGTTGGGGATTTTTTCATAATGTAATTAATTATGCATCGTCCCTTTTATTAATGCGGGTAGCTCTTATATTTAGTCAGACGGTTCTGGTCACCTTACATGTTGCTCTTGATTCACTGGGCGTGTAGATTGAGGAGAAATGTAGAAAACCGCACAACATTAAATAAAAATACTCAATACTCCTGTAGAAACTCGTTTTCTTCCCAATGATCACAATAATGGCTCAGCTGCAAATCTAATCTGATACCCAGGGTTGGAATTTCAAATGATGGACACCCATCAAAACTGCCGGTAACAAACAAAATGTGAAACGTTTTCTGTATTCCAAGCCAGATTTTCACGGTCTAGGAAAAAATTTTGCTGTATTTGACGAATAAATTGACCCATGACGGGCATTTACCTGTCAAATTCCATCCCTACTGATACCTCTTCCTCAAGGGTGCCCCACATGATTTCTCAACACTGGAACTGCCCTTTCTTGCTCCCACGTGATGACCGAGACAAATATAAAGTTGAGGCTTTTTTCATAATGTAATTAATTATGCATCGTCCCTTTTATTAATGCGGGTAGCTCTTATATTTAGTCAGACGGTTCTATTTATAAAGATGGCCTAGATTGAGGCATAGATAACCCGCAGATAGCCCTTCTATTTAGGCTAGCCTTTCTTTTAACGCAGATAGCTCCTTATTGAGGCAGATAGCCACTTTGATTTAGGATTTTAAAGACGTAAAGTGAGGCAAAACTCTATGTATGTCATAATGATTGGGAGGGCTTCTATATTATACAGGTGAAAACACCCCTTGAGATAAGGCACTTTAAGGCTCTTACATTTAGGCCGGCTTATAGGCTCAACATCATATATGTAATAAGGCTTGAAAGGATCTTAACTTTTAGAGAACCCAGCCCCCCTATATTTAGGGAAACTAGAGCCTCCTTGCTGCTAGCATGACACAGAATTGAACTATTGTTCTCTCCTCCTGGTGTGCTAACGTGACATTCCTGGGCAATGTTTGCTATAAATGATAGCTAATGTTTGTTAACATAGACTAGTAGATTATCCCTTGAAGGAGCTGTTGCCTTCCACAAATTCCCAGCCAACTGATCAATGAAGTAGTGGGCACTTTATTTATATAATAGCTGAGCTTGACAAAGAAAAGTGCCCTTCCCACTGCACAAATTTCCAGAATTACTCACTAACAGGTTGCTCACAAATTTCCTGAGTGTGTATGGTGGTCTGTATCAGTGTTATCAGAACCAGACCGGAACTGGAAAAACCGGCCGGTCTGACCAGTTTACAGGGTTGGCCGGTCTGGTCAGCAAAAAAATTTCAAAAAACCGGATTTTTTTCCAGACCGAGTACGGAACCGGCCAAAACCGGCCGAACCGGTCAAAACCGGCCGAACTGGCTGGTCTAGACTAGGGACTCAGGATACTCAATTTTTTTTAAAAAAACTAGAAAATAAAACTTTGCTGATGTACTTTGGAGCCTCTTTGTTAATGTACTTTGGTCCAGAACCTTAGAGATGTATTGCACTTGGTGCTACTTTGGATATTTGCACCCATATTTGCTATATATATGAGAAACTTTGCATATTTTTGTATTAATGGTCTGGATTCATATGTATGCACATGAATATATATATATTCTTTACAAAATATGAATATTTTATGTATTTTTTAGTCAGCTGGTTTTTTACCCGGGTTTTTGTCGGTTCCGGTCCGGTTCACATTTTGGGCTTCGCTGATTCGATGACCGGTCCTGTTTCCGATAACATTGGTCTGTATATGGAATATGAAGCCAACAACGTGTCCTTGTATTTTTTGGACACTAAAACCCAACAGCTACAAACTCTTGCAGCAGCTGAATCTGAAGTAGAGTATATGTTCATTGATAAAATAGATGTGAATCTTCTTCCCACTAACCAATATTGACCCCCTGAATATGAAGTTCATTATAAATATGAAGTTTCTTGATAACATTTTCCTATGGATCCTTTGTACCTTTTTTGCAGTGAAATGGGAACTTGTAGATCTTCAAGAAAGTTGGAAACTATTGTAGTTGAGAATGCAAAGGATGAAATGGATAATTGGATCACATTACGGGTGTCCATTGGATCTTGGGTTGCTTTGCAACCATCAAGGAACCAAATTTGGGAAAAAAAAGAAGACTAGATAATTTACAATCCCATTGGAAAGGTGTAGTAAGGGCATTTAAGCGGATCCAACAGGGTGAAAAAGTGGAGAAGGTGCTCATAGCTCATGTATATGAGCGCAAGGATATCCTCAAAGACTCTATTTCCAAACAAGACAATTTTCCTCAAATTGGACGAAATTGTAAGAACTTGTCATTTTATAAGCATTGAATATTTTTTCTTAATTTTGCATGAGTATTAGAATATGAATGCCCTAGGTTGGATGGATACTAAATCTGTTTTTCTTATGTAGGTTTGTGCATTTCTGATTTTGAAGAATGGCAACCTGTNGAAGTTAGAAGAGAACTTGAATTTCAAGAGGAATCAAGCCCCGAGGAAGACTTCTATTTTATTCACAATGGAAAAAGGGTGAGAATTTTATAGTTAATGCATGTT